>CM067517.1:25086716-25153363 GCA_034509495.1 Acestrorhynchus altus | reverse complement strand
TATATATATATATATATATATATATATATATATATATATATATATATATATATAGATAGATACCTTGAACCTTGAACCTTGCACATAAAGCTGGCAAATTTGAGACTGGGGCTACTTTCCCAAGAAGTGGGCACCAAGTCTTAATGACCCCAAGAGTACAATGGAGACTCATCAGTGAGGTAAAGAAACACCCCAGAGTGACAGTGAAACATTTGAAGGCATCATTGGAACAGGCTAACATCTGTGTTCATGAGTCTACACTCTGTAAAACCTTGAACAAGCAGGACGCCTATAGCAGGAAGCTGGTGCTTATTAAATAGAACATTGCTGCTTGTCTGACGTTTGCGAAAGAGAACATTGACAAACTGCAGCAAATCCACAACAGAATGGCTTATGAAAAACAAAATTCACCTTTTGGAGTGACCAAGTCAGAACCCAGCTCAACCCTATAGAAATGATATGGAATGACTTGAATAGAGCTGTTCCTATGAGGTATCCAAGGAACAAGACAGAGCTAAAGCAGTTCTGCATGGAAGAACGGTGTGCAGATACCAAAAAGTCCCTGATTGAGGTTACTTTTGGAGAGTCAACCAGCTAGTAACTAGATAGATAGATAGATAGATAGATAGATAGATAGATAGATAGATAGATAGATAGATAGATAGATAGATAGATAGATAGATAGATAGATAGATAGATAATTTGCTGTAACAGAAATTACACTTTGCTTCACTCAACCCTAATTTGACTTGCCTCCTTTCCCAGGATATAACAGCACAGTGAGCCCAGCTGGACACAGCAGAACAAGCCTTTCTTTGTCAACCCTGTGGCTCACTTTGGGCTCCAGCATCAGTAACTCTGTTATCTGCCTTATTCTGATGAGTCCTGGCATGAGGTTGAAAAGACAAAGAGGCAAAGATTTGCAGCCAGTGACCTAGATGAGGTGATATAGCACAATCCTCCATTCCCATTAGTGCCATTTAAGGTCCGCAGCAGAGCTGTCAGTGAAGGTCATTTTCTTCTTGTCCCTATTAAAAAGCCAGGTATCTAAACATCTGCTTGCATTTAGACAAAACAATTCCCATACCTGAATTCACCTGACTTGAACTCAATAGGCTGCTGCCTTCAATTTGTAAAAAGGTTCATTACATCCATAATGGTTGTGGGTTCTGCATCTTGCTGCTACTCCCCAAGTTCTGTTCTATTCCAGCAAATAACACTTACAAAATGACAGACAATGGACAAATGAAAATGCATGGTGTACGAAGATGGGAAGGAGCCATAATTGGTGAGTAAACACAGCCCTCAAGTCTCTTGAAGAAAATTTAAGTGAGGGGCAGAGCAAGCCTAACAGAGAGTGCATTAGCGGCGATAATGATCCCAGCTTGACTTTGATATTCAGAGCCGACTGCTGCCCACCCACACAGCAGGCCTGGATGCGATGCTGCACAGCACTGGGTTTCTGGAGTTTAGTCTCCACTAAGTGGTCTGAGGGGACTCAGCTCTCCCTTCAAACTACTCCATTAGAGACTCGGGTCAGTTCCACTCTGAGGCTAGGGGAGAGGGTGTGCGGGTGTGCATGCATTTACATGTGTCATCTGCTGTTGTTGGGTACAAGTGTGTGTTCTGATCTGGGAACCCTGTCTTTTCCATTATTCAAAAGCTAAGGAATTGGTGCATTGACATGCTTACTGGTAATGCTCCTTAGATGATAAGTACACTGGACAGATATGAGAGTAAAAAAAAAAGAGTTGAATGCATCTGAAAACTTCAATTTCTGGGTTGACCTCCCTTGCACTCTGCTGCATCATTTGATACGACATCTTTGACCACTACATTTTGTGCCAGTGAACAGCAAAGAACACAGAGTCATAACACTAATATGCATACAGTCAAACTGTGTAGTTAGCAAAGTGGGTCTAATTTAAAGGCTGTAAACAACAATCTTTCTAGAAAAGTGTGTGATATTGCATACTTCATTTTTTTTTTTCAACCAGCAGCAGCAGCTTGATAACTAATTCAAACTATCAGTGAGACGTGGAGCTACTAACAACGGTTCCAGACTGACGAGGTTCTATTGAAACAGTAGCTTCAACAGTTTCAGCTATGGAAAATGGATTCTTGCCTCTTTACGGCAAATCCAAACCATTTCTCTGCATGAAGGGACGTTACTCTTACAAAACGGGGTAAACAGTTAATTTACCTCTTGATTTAGCATTACAAAATGTGCCTTCCCAACATCTACCAAGGTCTATGACTCTGTAATTGGCCAAGTAGCGCCATCCTAGTCTATCTGCAACCAAGCCTAACTGAACTCCCTCTCCCCATAGCTAATTATGTGCTCTATTTTTAGCTAGCACTTCGCTTGCCTGCCTGCCCATGTCTTTGCCTGTTAGAGCCCCATCCCTTGGCACATGGTAATTGTGAACCACGCTTCATAAAAATCGTTTGTGCCAGAGGAAAAAGTAAACAAGTTTCTTTTGGTGGTCATGTTTCCCAGTGCCATTGGAGGACTGAGCAGGACCACCTTAGGGCCAACCAAGAGGGCTTTACACAACAAAAAAACAGTGTATCTTCATCCAGAAACCGATACTGCCAAAGTCTCTTGCTGTCTACTCTGCAATCTGGAATATGTCAGTGCTCCAATGTGTAATCCAACATACCAGTGCCCCCGGCCATCTACAAACCCACAAAATTATAACCACACTGTCATTGCTGAGGTGGTCCCATTTTGTTCCATCAAACTGACTTGACATGGCTAGACAGGTTTTCTAGCCAATGTTGCTTCAAAGATCAAATCTTCCTGACCTTTGGAGAACTCACACTACAGTGCTAGAGCACCAAATGAAGGAGACAGCAGGGAAGCACAAAGCACTAGAGCGGAAACTTAAGCCGATTCATCCTGGCATTGATTGAGGATTTACACAAAAGTCTTTCTTTGGCACTGCATTTTGAAAACACCAACCTCAGTCCATGTTTTCACTGTCACATACACGCACCACAAACCTTTCAATTGCCAAATGTCTCAGAAGGCAGTCACACATTTAGATTCCTTCCCTTTCTCTCGGTTTGTGTTTGTGCTGCTCATGGAAACAGATTCCACTTGCAAAAAGGTCAAAAAGACATGACTTTACACTTGCGTGCATGCTGTCATCTAAGGCTGAAGTAAAGGAGTGAACGTGGCAGACGGGGAACAGCAGTGTTTCTATCTCTGTAGACAGTGTGTGGAGTGAAGCTGTGAGCCATCATGCTAATGGAAGCTAGAAGAGACCAAGAGATGTATACCCCCCAGTGAGTCTCCTCATCAGAAAGACTACACTGCTTTCCTAATGGGGTCCCCTATTAGACCTCATCATTCACAAATCCCATTATTACCCCAATGTGACATTGGCATACACACAACCAACACAACTCAAAGTGCCTTGCATTAATGTGATGATGTGTTGATCCTGCAATTTACTAGATATATAACTAGATATTTTATTTTATTCAAAATTGTATCCTGTTTTTTTTTTTTTTTCTTTTTTTTTTTTACAGTTTATAGATTCCTAAATCTACTTCAAGTGTGTGCTTATCAATGGGTATTGCCACAAACTGACACATGGATCTAAGTCCCAAGTGGGCAAACTGGTGACAACAGAATGTCTCTCCTTCAATGTAAGATATTGTGCATTTTATCAGTTTATAATATAAAATAATTACTAATAAGTACTAGTGATAGTCATTAGGGTTCTATGATGTCCATGATGACTCATTTTGGGTGACACACTTTTCCTTAAAGGAATAACCATTAAACAAAAAAAGAGAAAAAAAAAATCACAAACAAATGTCAATAAAATTACAAACAAAAACAAACAAACAAAAAAAAACTATCAAAAAACAACAGACATCTAAATATTTCTTAGTTTATTTCTTATGTTTTTCTTTAATATTCTAGTCTTTGCACTAAATTGCCCCAAGTATTTGAGCAATCGTTCATGGTCTGTGGTTCCCCCCAAAGGCCCTGACGGTAAGAAGCTCATGGCCCCAAACCAATCCTAGCAAGGAACTAATATATTTAGTTCTCAAAACACTGTGCCGTCTAAAGGCATTTGAGTTCATTCAGTTCATTCAGAAATAAGAAGGTAAAATGATTACTGCTACATCTATGAGACAACCAAGCTTTCACTCCTGTTCACTGCACAAAAGTGAACTAATCACTACTATGAATATAATTCTACTAAATAACAACACAAGCTACTTAAATTGTAGTCTACGAGTGGAATCCTGCTGGCAATGAAAAAACAAATGCTGATGTGCACGTGGTGTTTTGGTGAGGTTGCCATTCTTATGGTGTCAATTCAGAAGATTGGGATGTATTTGAATGAATGCCTATTTCTATTTCAACTCACCAATGACTTCAAAAATTCAAAGATTAAGTGACATTTTGGGGAAAAAAACACAAGACAAAATGTATTGATGATGGAACATTTTGGTTCACCACATTGACATTTTATTAATAAACTAACACATTTATTTAATTCTGGCATTTTGACCAAACAGTCTATAGAATATTTTCCAACTAAGTGTGCCACAATAATTACATAATCAACAGTAAATAAATATGACCGCAATATTTTTTTACAGACCTCAATATTGCCTATGATATTTTTTCTTAGTAATAAGAGTGAATGTGAATGTGTTTTTTTGTTTTATGTTGTAATTTTAAGTTTAATGGTATTATATAATCATACAATTCCAATCATATTACTTAGCACAATTATTTCTGAATTTTTGAATTATTTCAAAATATTGTCTAAACAAAAATCATTCAGATTGTCAAAATGTATTCAAACAAAAGTCATTATGCCAGGCCTGTGTCCCACCCACATAAGCTTTTGTAGCCAACCAGTATATTAACTGGACCCTCGTTGGACAAAATAAACAAAAAGAAGAAGAAGAGTGGTCTCTGTCTCATGTTTATAGTCTTCAATTTATATATCTTGTTCTGTTTTTGTGTTTAATTATATGTATAGTTGTAACTTATTTGTGTATTGTTTAATTTGTGTAGTGTGTTGTTAATGTCAAATATCTAATAGCTTCAGTGCCGAAGAGAACTGGAAAAGAATTTCATTGTGCAGAGTTAATGCTTGTTTACTGATCATATGAAACTATTCAATTTGTCCAAAGATTACTATTTCAAATATTGAAATTTAACTGGGCTTTAGAATGTCAGTCTGTTTCCTTCCTGTAGACGAATAAAACAAGTCTGGGACATGAAACGTACAGACCACGAAAGTGCAAAAACACAAAGACAAAGTCAAAGTTGCAAATCAATGTAAAGCCAACAGTTACTGTGTTGTCGATCCTACAGATCACCTGCACAAGCCAGGTGAAACAATGGAATTCAAGCTAGGTTAAAAGCTACCGCTACCAAAGTGGCTTTAACCAGCTCTTCTCTCCAAAATAGTTCCCTTGAAAACAAACAGCTGACTACTGAACCGGAACTAAACACACATCACACACATCAGCATGAAAAGTACCAGTTTATATTTCTCCAGTAAGCCTCAAAAATGCCAAACCGAAGCAAGCGATTGAAGCCAAGACCAAAAACTAATCCATCTAGGCCTTGCAAACAGCACATCACACAGAGGGGACACAATGAAAGGACAACAACACAATGTGGTGAGACTCTGGAATAATTACAGAGTTTTTTATTACAGTGTAATGTTATAATATGATCTTCAGGCCATCATTATGACAAACGCCAGTCAGTAACAGCACAGCTTATTTTTTCCTCAAGGCTTCTGTGAAGAGAGAGGAAAAAAAAGCAGCACAGCAAATAACAGGGTTGTAAATAACATCTAATAACAGGTTTGTTGAATGACATCTAAGCATTTAGCTCCAGTGAAAGTTACAAATATCCAATAAAAAACAATATTTTAATACTGAACCCATAGGGGAAGGTTTTATTGACTCTATGACCGGAAGAGTTTAGTGAGATCCTGCAATGTACTGAAAAGCAATGTTTTCCATAGCACTCGTGGGAAACTGGGATGTGAAGCCTTGAGAGACGAGAAGAGAAAAAGCATACATGCACTCTCACCTCTGAAGACAGACCCGAGCAGTATGAGAGGTGGGAAGAGCACTTCAAGAATGCATTTAAAAATTAAAGGCACACTGATTTAAAGGCCTTAAAAGCTGTTACATGCCATGTGAGTCATGTTTCACATCTGTCACGCTGACATCCACCTTCATGCCCTACTACGTTGTTTTTCGTTTCTTTTTGGGGAAGATACTGTGTATCTTTCCGTGCACACCTGTTTACAGGTGTCAATGATCCATACAAGAGCACAAAAGGCCACGGGAGGTGAAGCAATGGCTTTATCATCGCAACCTTTGGCATTCCTGTCACAGTCATCTCATGATGTATTGCAGTGTGCAAGCACTAAGTTGGTAAAGCACAAGAGCAGTTTCAGCTTCTCATGTTAGCTGGTTAAACTTCAGAATTCTGCCTCTCGGCGACTTTCGGCAAAACTAATAACAATCCTTTTTGTCCCCCTGCCTGCGCCTTCTGCTAGACGGTGTTGAGGGAAAATGGGCAGAACATGGGGAATACTGTCTCTCCCCCAAAACACCATCCTACCCTCTGTCTCTCTCAATTTAATCATGCTGCCACTTACAGCCAAGGAGCCAGAGGAATCGGGAGACAAAAAAAAAGGACAACAAAGAAGGGAAAGATATTACCCATGCGAGTATCCCTGAGGTTCTGCCTGATGGAAAGTTATTAAGCATTTATTATTTTATTTTCACTGGGACAGAGATAAGAAGCCAGACAGTGGCCTTGAGCAGATCCAGTGATGAGTCTCAGCTTTGGATGGAAAAAGCATAGGTGTTTTTGCATTAGCGTTAGGAAACTGCAGTGGACGATTCAGATTTCATTAAACATATAGAGATGTCAACATCGCACAAGACGTTAATTTAAAATCCCAGTCCACGTTGACATGATTGTATCACCCAATTCCTTCAGGTCTGCCAGTTCACTTTCAGGTTTTCCGGATCACTTTTCATCTCCACATGCTCTGATGGTTTCTAGTAAATTGGAAAACCACCGAAGAACACTAAACACAGTCATGTTCAATGAAAGCGTCTGCTGTGTGACCTGTTGCCTGATGCACGTGGTCAGAAAAAACAATCTTCAAAAACGATATGACATTTAAACAATGATAGACTGGTATTATCCGGACTGTGGACAGAAGGCAGGTTGAGTTCATGTATTTATGCAATAAATAAACACCAAATGCTGACCTAAACGTCTGCGTGCCTCAGCAGAAATTCAGATTGAACTGTCCAGTTTTTGTGAGCATTTCAGTTCTTGTGCAGCTTTCCGTTCATGGCTGACAGAAGTGGAACATATCATGGTCTTCTGCTGTTCTAGCCCATCCGCCTCAGCTTTCCACATGTTTTTCTTTCTCACCACAATTGCACAGAGTGGATATTTGAGCTACTGTTGCCTTTCAATCAGCTTGAAACAGTCTGGCTATTTCCTTTTGACCTCTCTCATCAACAAGGTGTTTTAATCCGTAGAACTGCCACTCACTGGATTACACCATTCTGAGTAACTCAGTGACTGGTGTGCTGAAAACCGCAGGAGATCAGCAGTCCCAGAAATGCTCAAACCAGCCACTCGAGCACAAACAATCATAGCAAAATCATTGAAATCACAATTTGTTTCCCATTCTGAGCGTTGAGGTGAATGATCAATGACCTGAATCAGCTGTTGTGCATATCAGTGCTGTCAAGTGTCCATTGTTTTTGTCTGTTTAAAGATTTTTCCATTATTTAAATTTGTAAATTTAAACTCTGTATGTCAGTCCAAATGTTGACAAACCATCTACTTATGCTATCACATCATATTTGATGTGTTCTGGTAATTTTTGTTTTGTTTGTTTAAGGAACTTCTTAATCTCTGGTTCTACATCAGCTGTTATTTTATTTTCAAACTGATAATGTTTAATTTATTAACACAACATCTTGTGTCAGATACAAGAAGATCTCTGCAGTATTGGGCAGGTGGTTTTAATGTTATTACTGAAAATGGATCCCAGTTCATCTATTTTTATACAGCAAAATCAAGTTTTTCATTATTTCAAAAAAAGCCTCTTTGGTAAACCACAAAGCAGAATTATGCTCAGATCACCACCGTTTTTGATGTTGTAAGACAGTTTCATTAGTCAGACGCAGAGAAGTTGATACATCATTTCAGGGACTCCAACCTGCTCTTGGTTCTGTGCGACTTTGATGAACACAGGACATTTTATTCAGCTACCGCAATTAATCATGTGAGCACTCGATATTACATACTTAACTATATAGAGTATTTTCAACATTCAAACAAATCATACTGGACCTTCTCATCCCTTTAAGGTGTGGGACTCCATACAATGTACCGTAGTGACCGTGTACCATAGTGATCACTTTTATAGGAGTTGCTGAATCATTTTTGGTAGAGACAGAATCATTTATAGTAGACAGTGAATCATTTAGTAAAGTCGTTTATTGGTACAGAATTTTTTATAATTTTTTTTTAAATTTTTTACTGAATCATGTATAGTTGATACGTCATTTTACAACATCATTTAGCAAAGTAGCAATTGGTTCTTTATAGTAAATACTGAACCATTTATTATAGTAATTAAATTAATTTATAGCAGTTATTGAATCAACATTTATGTCGGGCATATTTATTTATTTATTTATTTATTTATTTATTTAGTAGATACTGAATTAGTTATATTAGTTCCTGAATAGTTTGAATTAGAATTACATTAATTCTATTAATCATTATGATTAAACACAGAATAATCTATAATAGAAACAGAATCAACAAAATCATTAGCACTCTATGAATCTTTTAGTTTAGATACATAATCATTTATAATTCACAATCATCATGAATCATTTATATCACTTACTGATTCATTTGTAGTAGTGACTGAATAACAGGTTTACTCCCGATCTACACATGTTGCACTAAAAGACTGAATTTAGTCTGAATTTCCTCTACAGAATTAAAAACCTTTCATTTTCACCTCAGCTTTCCCCATGGTGTCAATATACCCAAACTGCAATTTAGCTACAGCAGTGCAGGAAAGCCCCCAAGTCATTTTCTTAATAAAGAGTCATTCGGGGGAAAAATAAGTTGTGAAAAAGCCCATGCAGAAACATGTTATTATGGATAAGAGAGAAGCATTATCAGCAGGAACAAAAACCTGTTATTACTGGAAAAGTGTTATCACCAAAGCAGGGGTAGAACAAACAAACCATAAAGCCACCTCAGTAAACGGCACCAGAATTCTCACAACGACCATTCTTGGCTGCCAATGAGCATTTTTTCTCTTTCTTTCCTGGACTGTTTTACTTTGCTTTCTATGACACAGGTCTTAACACCCCAGATACAAATCCTTCTGTGGCCAGTCAGCCACTGTCATAAGAAAAATCAATGATAAACAAGGTAGAAAGACAGGTTCATACAGGACCCCACAAACCCCTTTGCCTTCAACTCTCTTTCTTCCCAGTTGTTCCTTCTTCAGTTATATCCACCGTCGTGAGTCATTTATAGCCTATTGAGCCTTGCACATTCTCTTTCTTGCAGTAAATTCAGTCCCTCCCACTCCTCCTTTCCAGAAAAGCACCCCGTCATTTGAATGCTCTATTTATCCCTTGGGTAGTAAGGAAAGGTTAGAACGACTGGTCCACATAAGAGTGAGAATCTGTTGCAGATTCTGTTGAACATAAGTGCATAAGATGATGAGCACAGTATTATCAATGTCAGTGTTTAATAATAAAGCTGTTCTGTACATTACATACATATCCAAACGAATCTGTGCATTCAGTCATAAGGCCACAAGACGTCAAGTGAGATTCAGCAGTTCAGTTCACCCTAAAGCTACTGGATAGAGCACAGAACACTGCTGCATGCCCCTCTAGCTTGGAAATGGGCATAGTGACCTTGGGCTCCTGTATGGCTGCTCAAAGTGTCCTTTTCTATGCTTTTCACAATTGAATACCAGCAGAGAGAGCGTAGTCTCTCTGGTTTTATTTTTTATTTTTGTGCAGTTGTAAATGTTGTTTATGCAAATTGTTTATGCACAATATGGCATGAGTATTAGAAGAGTGAACAGTGGGCCCTATATTCTTTCTTCCCTTTCCATAACAAGGTGCTTAGTGACACCCAAAAAACATGCTTTCGAAGTTGATAGACTTGTGCTTAAGGTCCGAGTGTATGAGCAGTTCAAGGGAACAATGTCTTTATGGTTTGTAGCATTACTATCTCAGCCAATCTTTATTTATCCTCTCTCCATTTTTATTTATTATTTATTTTATTTATTTTCCCTTCATTTTTTTTTTTTTTTTTTTTCCATTTTTCCATTGTGCCTTTGTTATCTGCTCTCCGGTGTCGACCAGAGGAGGATGGGTTCCTCTCTTGAGCCTTGGTTCCTCTCAAGGTTTCTTCCTCCTAACTGAGGGAGTTTTTCCTTGCCACTGTTTGCCTACTGGCTGCTCATTTGAGGCTTGGACCCGGATCCTTGTAAAGCTGCTTTGTGACAACGTTCTGTTGTAAAAAGCGCTATATAAATAAAATTTGATTGATTGATTGATTGATTGAACAATGTAGGTGTATTTATTTAATATGGGTTCTTATTGTCCTGCTCCTGTAGGCACGTTTTTTCATTATGCATCATCCACACCAAATTCATAAACACTGCGTCACATGCTCTATATAAACACACACACACACACACACACACACACACACACACACACTGATATGATATATCATATATCTGCTATGCACATCTTTAACATTCAAAATATCATCTGCTAAGAAACTACCAATAACAATAGAACTGTAAATGTGTTCAAATAAACTCCACAAAATATTTTGCAGCTTGAAAAATCAAGTGATCATTGCAACCTTAATCTGTTGATTAAGGTTCAATGGTGATGGCAAAGATCACATACAGTCAGGTCCATAAGCATTTAAACAGTGACACAAATGTTCCAAAAAGATTCAAGTTGTAAACATCTCTAAAAAGGCAAAACGGACTAAATAACACTGACATGAGAGAAGCTACAAAGTTTGACAATTGCAGCAAGTTCAGCAAACATTTTCACAGCAAAATATTCCAGTGTGTTGCCCGAACGGCAGGTCTCCATGTCTCCATATCACACACAGACTCATAATCTGAATTATACCAGGAATCCAGGAAAGCTTAACAATTATTGTTATTTTGGCTAAATAACAACAACTTCCACCAAAATACAAGAGAAGACATAATAGTTAATCACCTGCTCAATAGCATCATTTGCAGGCCACAGGTTGCTCCACCAGTTAACCAGTTTGTGAACTTTATTCTTATTTATGATATATTATGATTCTATATGGGATGAAATATGATTCTGCTTGGGATTAAATCATTTATTTTGTCATTGGCAGTGAATGCTTGTTAAGCGAGCACGGGTTTGCACATGTACCTGTGACTCTGTACATGCACAAATGAGTGGGTGCATAAGGGTCTCACAGTCCTGTGGCCTCAACAGGAACAGTTATTTTGGCTGCAAATGTCTGGTTGGTGGACTATTCTTACTTCAACAGGGACCCTGATGGGTTTACCAAAACACTGGAAACTGAAGCTCTATTTACAAAAACAAAAAACAAAAAAAACAACAAAAAAAAACAAACAAAAAAAACATGATAAAAGCAGATGATAAAAGATGATCACTGATAAAAGCAGATTAAAACTCTGCGCATAGTGACTTGCATTTTGCCCAAATATGCACTTAATGTTATTTGTCAGCTTGTTCTGGCTACTGTGCTTTCAGTAACAGGTAAACTGACTGGCTTCATTTGTTGAAAGGCTGGATTTTATTCATAACCACCAAGCTGATTGGTACTTTTGTTGAAGGACAGGACTTCAACTATAAATAGGTTGCCGTAGAATCGCAAGAGGGCAATGAAAAAGGTATGTGTTGCCTGCTCCACCCAAATAATGCCTCTGTGATGGTGTTTCTAGGGTCCTTCCCATGGTGAAAGGAGGCTAAGTATGTATGCAGAGAAACAGATGGACTATAGTCATACATAACAAAGTGCTCCTGTATGGGGTTGATAAAATTGAACTTGGGTAAAACTTGGGTATGAGCAAGAAGGTGGCCATAATGTTGTTCATAATATCATAATATAGCAGATCAATTATGTACCCACTGTTATTGGGGTGTAAAGCAAAAATTCTTCAAGACAAATCACACACTAGGCTTTAAATAAATTTTAAAATGGGTTAAAAAAATCCATTTAGGATTTATTTGATTATAAAATTATTATTATTAGGGTTATTTTTGTATTTTATTTAAAAAAATTTGAAATACTGCCCATCTCTTTTCATGTTTAACAGTATATCTCTGAGTTTTCCCTCAGTATGAAACTTTGAGGGCTAGAATTATCTGAGTTGCTCTCACAGTGATGAATGCACCTGTGGCTTCAGAATCATTCCCACACAGTGGGCTGACAATAACCCCCAACAGTGTCTTGGTCCGTGACTCAGATGTTTAAACGAGCATGCACTAGCTGGCCCAAGCCGCCTACCTCCAAACAACCTTAGTGGCTGCCTGTCTTACCTGAGTTGGAAGGGGTGGCAAAAATCAAAAGGCACTACAAGAGGCACATACAAACCATCTGCTAGGCTGCACTTATTGCACTTACACTCAAGTTAACTACCCAACGTGTTCTAATGAACTGCATTTGAAGTTAATGAAAATGATGTAATTCTTCAACAGTGTTGTTCTACACAGGAACTAGTAGAGTTGTCCCAATCCATTTTTCCCACATCCAATTGGAATATCGTAATGATGAGTATCGTCTGAAACTGATCCAGTCTTTGTGATTCTTTAGCTCATTCAGCTTGATATTTGAGTTAGGACTTGCTGTTAGTACTGAAGCAAAAAAACTTAAAAGTATAAGTAATTTCACATGGGAATGCTGTTATCACACACATCTAGATGTACAGTATGTTACATATCTCTTGCACCTTATTCCCACCACTCATTTCACTTCTTTGTACCACTCGGTATTGTACTGTCCTGTCCTGTCTGTTAAACCGTCTCTTGTTTACTGTATTCATTGTATTTATTGTACTGTTATGTCGTCTTATTGTATTGCTGCTCCATGTTGCACCTTGGTTCCTGAGGAACGTAATTTCATTGCACTGTGTACCTGTACTCGGTTCTAATGACAATAAAAAGCCTTGACCTTGACCTTGACCTTGAATGGGACATTCTGGACATATTTATTTTAATTGCCAGCCTACACTTTGTTTTTACACACCAATTAGTTATCACTCATTTGAATGATAGATGTTCCAAATGTATAAGCAATAACTGATTGCAAGACAATCATCAGTGGCATCATAATGGCAACATAAATAACCCCCAACCCCTATCAGTAGCAGTGCTGAAATTTTAAAAGCAATACAATCTCCTATTTTGTCAGTGTTTATGTACACATTTCTGCCTGTTTCCCATTAAATATACATTTACACATTCTACACATTCATGCAATTCACCATGTCCCCCTCTCCATTGGGGGCACTCTTTCACCAAATACACATAAAGCCATTGTTTCATGTGCAAACTTAAAAATGTGGCTTGTCAGCATTCTAGAGCCAATTAAAAGGAGTTAATAAGCAAAAATTCATGAAGATTTTTCAGCTAAAGGTTAACTGTAAGGTTTAGGATATGTTGAGGTTGAAGTGGAGGTCCAGGCCATATAATTACACTACTTATATACAAACATGCTTTTCAAATAATTTAATTTAATAATGTTTTGGTGCTGTCTGCAGTTTGGACACATGTAAAATGCTTGGAAAATATATACAACACATTGTACACACATTTAAAGTGACATGTATATATATATATATATATATATATATATATATATATATATATATATATATATATATATATATATATATTGTTGTGGTTATTATTATTATTATTATTATTATTATTATTATTATTATTATTATTATTATATCATATATTTATTTTTTATTGCAGTTTGATGGGAACCTGCAGGCAAGAAATGTCAAAACATTCTATCAGAATCTGGTGGAAGCAGCCAAATTGTGTACTACACACTGATATTATGAAGACTATATAACAATGTATATGATTATCTTAATGATGTTCATGTCTTATTGACTATATCCTCTAATCTTTACCAGAAGTGATGAAACAATGCTATGACTACTATTACTATAACTATGACACCCTTCGTCACGTATAATAGTGTTGGTCATAACCACAGTCACTGGTCAAAAACTAGTTAATATTACTAATGAGAACAGAAACTGACTCACACCAAGTGTATGAAATCACATGTTCTGAAAGTCACTATTGGAAATGAGGTACCTTTTCTGTGCATGTGGACTCCATACCGGGTTTCTGGTTCAAATATTGTTCTGAGTGACACTGATCATTTTAATCGTTTTCAGATTTATCCATCTTGTAATAGTATATTGGGTAAGTTTATTAGAACTGATTACATCCATCCCAGCAGATTTGGATCAAAGATTCAAAGTCACAACATATTTTATTAAGCTATAATTTAATTTTATTCTGTTTAATTATTTAATAGCAAGATGAAGCAACAGATGAGTATCTATTTATCCCAGTAATTATCAGCAATCAACCTATAATCAGCTATGAATATTGAGAATAAAAGCAAAGTTAACCTTTTTATTAACCCACCTACTCTCATCATTACGACATCTCTGTCACCCTTCCGCCCCCAAACTGTCTGAAAGATCTCAAAACCTATCCACAAAACAAAACAGTCTTTTCTTAAAAGTAACAAAAAACTGGATGATGTGAAAAATTCTCACATATAATCATGTGAAAAAGTTAAGACACCCCATGAACACCTTTGACATTTTAACATATTTACTCATTTGGACATGTGACCATTAGTTTAAAAATACTATGTTATTATATTATATAATTAAGCACATAAAGCTGAAGAAATGTCTTTTAAATATATTATGTAAAACATAATTATTAGATGTACATATAAGGAAACAGTTAGCACATCCTATGCCCACCTTTGGTTAAAATAATTTCATATTATTTCATAGATATTATATTTCATAATTATAAAGATTTATAACTGTCTACAAGTTCCTGCTATAAACTGTAGGAAAGATTTTTCCACCATTATGTGATATTTCAGGATTATATGTTCCTCAAGCCCCCTCTGATCCAATAATGATTTCATGGTGGTTTAATAATAGTCCAAATAAAAGGGAAAATATTGTATTATATTATATTATATTATATTATATTATATTATATTATATTATATTATATTATATTATATTATATTATATTTATTTATGTATCTATTTATTTTTTATTTATTTATCAGTTTTATCCATTTTCAGGACTATAAATTAGGATTTCATTCATTTGCAAAGGAATTCATTTTAGCTGTTCTGTGCTGGATTACAAACAACTAATTTGTAACACAATGATGTCTGTTTGTTATTCTGGTCCTGAGTTATGACGTTGAGAAAACAGCATGTAACTACCCGCAAAGTGCAGATCCTGGGTTCAAAAATTGTGTCGGGGTTATCCAAAGACATCCCTATTCACTAGCTGATGTATATCATAGCTCTTTGTCATTTGAATTTCTGTATCTTAATTAAACAAATGTTTTGGGGTTTTTTTGTTCATAACATGGGTTTAAAAAAAATCTGAATTTTCATTTACAAAAATTTAACTGTCATCATTTTATATTTGTGCATTTAAAGTGACATGTCAATCCTTTTATTTCAATTTAACTTAATATACTATAATTTCAAATTATAAGAATATTTCATTTTGATCATTTATAAATGCAATAAATCATCAAAATAATTAATGCTATGATTAATTTTGTAGTAATACATGATTCAGTGTCAACCCATTAATTTAGTACTGGCAATTATTCTTTTCTTCAACCTAAACTGTGATTTATTGCTGGTTTGTAAAGTAAATGAGTAATATATTATTACTATCACCACAACTGTAAAAGTCAGTCTCTTCAACACACCATTTCACAAGTTTAATTTGACTGTGGAGAAAAAAAGAAAGGACTCCCAATGCATTATCTATTAAACATGATGGATGCACTGTTATGGCACTGCCAGGTTTGGCTGCTATATATTTATATTTACAGTAATGGTAGTTTGTCCAGTTGCTTATGTGCCAGTAAAAGAGAGGGGCGAAGTAAAATAGCTACAATTCCTATCAGGCCCAGTCAAAATTTTATATATATATATATATATATATATAAAATTTTGACTGAGCCTGATAGGAACTGTAGCAATGTCTGATCCTGTGATGCAGTTTTGAATGGTTGAAATTTTAAAATATTAGTATATTATTAGATTGAAATATTAAGTTATTTTAATTAGCCTGTCTGAGAAATGAAATTTAGTAAATGTTATATATAAAATAGTACAGTTTCAGTTTCATCATGTTCACAAACCTTCAAATATAATCATAACTGGAAACATAAATTGGAAAAAAAAAAGTTATTAAATTAATTAAATTATGGGTTTTTTAACCATCTTGTACCCCCTCAATACTTACAGTATACTTGTAGGTTAATTTAAACATTACTCAACTATTTATTTATTTATTTATTTATTTATTTATTTATTTTCAACAAAACAGTGCTTTTGTCATTGGTCTAATCTCTGAATTACATAGTTACAAAGCTGAATAGACTTTGATGAATGGAAAACATTTTACTGGGCTTTCTTCACATTATGAATCCCATGCTGGGCATGCAATGTTCTAGCTCTAACCTTTGCAACTTCGACTTCTGCCTATCATTTCAAGTTCACAGTGAGCCTCTGAAATCAGCAAAAAGGTGCCTTGCTTCCAGCTGTGTCCTCTATATGGCCTCACTGCCTTGTTAACAAGGCTTTTCTGAGGCCTGCTTTTGCAGCTGCACTGCATGTATTATGTTTTTATCTGCTTCTGGAGTGTGAAAATAAGCATCTGAGGGGAAGAAAGGATACCAGTGTTTTAGTGGAGAGCAAGCAGAAGTTCAGGTTTCATCTCAAGGAGGTGTGAAATTAAATGAAACAGTAACTCACTGGACATCACTTCTGGTAAATTAATCCAAGACACCATTTGTTGAAATCAACTAGCCTTAGCAAGATACTGCAGCTAGAAACTGATTTCATTTTTCAGTCTCCAAAAACAGTTGAAGATGAAGAACGCAACTGCATTAAAAAGGTGTCAGTCCAGGGTCGTCAGTGTAAACAAATAGGAATTCATTTAAATGCATCACTCTCTGAGGGTGATTTAATACCGTGTCAACGTCCCAGCCCCAAGGACTTTGTCAGGATGAAAGAAAAAACAAATGGCGCTTTGTTGATTTATTATGAAATCACACATCATTGTGATGTGGTCGGCACCTTTAATACACTTTTCTAAGTCTAACTCTGACTCTTCATCTGCCTCACACTTTGATGAAAACCTTATCTTTTTGTACACAGATGAGCTCCGATAAGCTCTGACTAATCCTTGGTTTTCATTGAATAATTAGAATTTTTCTGTCTAACAATTGGACTCAAATTAATTGGACTCAGTTTGTTTCTTTATTAAGTACTAGATATTCATTTTCATTATCGTACTCACTTTGTTTACTGTACTGTGTTTTATTATCCAGCATTGATCAAAGAAGGATGGGTTCCACTTTTGAGGTTCGCTTCCTCTTCCTCGCTTCTTCTTCTTGCTCTGATGGAGGTGGAAGGACAGCTTATGAAATCTCTACCCTGTGTGTTTGACACTCCATCTCCTTTTTAACAATGTCCTCCATCATTCCTGGCTCCACTTCAGAGTTGGTGGCTTCCTACCACCAAGAAGAAGCCACCCAAACGTCCTCTGAAACCCCCTCCGCAGTCTCTTCCCAATAATTATAATTATTTGAACGCATCCAAACCAGCAAATTAATTATTTAAATTAAGAATAAGAAATGCAAAAATCATGTGAAATCCAGATCTAAATCAAGTTTTTTTTTCTTCACACTGCAGAAAACATAATTTTTCTAGAGCCCCTTTAAAAGCCATAAAGAGAGCCACGTACGCACCAGCCATAGATAGAAAATAAATGAAGAAAATAGTTTGCCTTGATCTTTGAATGGTTCATTAATTGGAATACAGTCATGTTCTTTTTCCTCTTCAGAAAAAAAGGACAGAAAATTGAAGGGCAATTATGCTATCTCTGCAACTCTATTTTTCTTTCAGGCTAAATACTTGTCAACCAGTGGTGAGGCCAGAATTTGCTTTGAGGGCTTTCCAGTTCACTTAATTATCAGAATTATTTGTTTTACTGACATAGCACGATGGCCAGTAAAAAAGAAATGATGCAGAACCATTTAGTTAGTCATTTTCTACTCTCAGAAAACATGATGCTACATCAACACTGGCTCAGTACTGATTGACTATCTTGGCCAACTCCACAGGGAGTGGATGGTTTCAAAAAAGCAGCAAGCAAGCAACAAACGGTAACAAACCATGTTTTTGTTTGTTTGTTTGTTTTTGTTTGTTTGTTTTTTTGTTTGTTTGTTTTTTTCCAAACTGTAGGCAACATTTAACATATTTATTTTATTTTATGCGTCATAAAATATTTCTAGTGGGTTTGCACCAAAGCCACGACTTGGACACAGTGCAAGTATGGGCATCAGTTGACTACAGCCAAAATCAGGATATGTCATGGATATTATATCAAACACACCTAATCTGCTCATCTGTAGGAACGTTCTCTACAATTTACAAGAAAATCAGTTGGGCTCTAGGATGCCCCCATATAATGTTTTTTTTTGATGCACAAATTGCACATTTGGAAGGTCAGGCCATGCTTTTCATCATATTCCATCACACCCACTTCTTCAGCATCACATATATAACATTCATTTCACAAATATTTCACACATTTGACATAGTTTACAACTTTAATCTTCAGCAATAGTGAATATTATTTCCACAATGTAGTCATTTCCATTTCCCACCCACTAAATTCCATTTACAAGATGTTGCCAGTGCTAGAAGGATGAATGTGATACAGTGTCATCGGACAGCTGAACGCACTTGGACTTGGTGTGAAATTGTGTTTATTTTGTTAGCTACAGAGTCACCTACCCACCCAGAAAAAGAGAGATCAGTTTAACTCCATGGACCTGAACTGAACTGAGTGTGACGATAGGACCAACCCTTAGATGCTTATGTTTAGACTTAGATACTGCTTTACTTTACATTTTTCTAATCTCCATCAGTCCACTGCTACAGTACCTGCTATCATCTTTCATGGCTACAATCACATCTACCTCAAATAAGTATAAATGTTTAATGAGTTTTTTTATTTATTTCATTAAAAATCTTCAATCTGCCAAGAATGCTTACAACTGTTCATTCAAAGGTTCTGCGGTAAAAGCAGTGGTACTACAGAGAACTTTGACAAGTTTGTTTTAATCCCATTATAGGTATGATTTGGCATTTTCACTTTAGAGATGCAGTGAATCTGTACTCCTGTCAAAGACTGATACTGCATTTCAAAGTATGGGACGCAGTATTGAATGATTGCAGGAAGGATTAGCTGATACCTTTTTATACCTCTCTGCTCAATACCTCAATATTCTAGAAATTATTCATTTCTGACTGACATTTTGCAATTATCGTTGCCTGTTTATCCAATTAGTAGGGCAGAAGTTCCTTTTGAAAGCGGCCTTTGATAATCTGAGCTAGAAAGGGACTTGGCTGATTTCCTCAGGAGAAACAGTGCCATGCAATCAACATCAAGATGCTGTTCCCATGAGAAACATTTATTTCTGATTACACTCAGATGAGTAATGCTGACTAACTAAGCCCTATGCATGCAGCCACACATCACATCAGAAGAGTATGCATGTGGTGGAAGTTCAGTCAGTTATAAAATTTAGCCCAACTCTAAAGAGTAAACAGACGGTGAGTGGTGTGATGCGTTCCCTAATAGTTAGATAATATCCTCATACGTTTATTTTTAAGGCACCTCTATAAAATTTGAGAACACCAGGGGGTTCAAAGTGTTAATTAAGAGGTCCCACATTCCCCATAACTGCACATATTTTCATGCTGGTAAACCTTCATGTTGGTAATTCTCCACTGTTGTATCAGATGATTTGATCTTTTTTACACATTATCATTGTCTGATTCTTATCACCACTATTATCTGTACTATTTTCTTTCCTAAGATTAAATGTTAATTCATGTGTATGATACCACTGACAACCATTAGACTGTTTTCTTAGAATCAGGTGGAAACACAGCTAGGACATATTAATATAGAATTATCATCAAATCATCTGAACCATATCCACAAGTGTATTTTTTTCCTTTTGTAAATAAACATTATGTCATTACAATAAAATATCAACACACCAAACCATCATAATTCAAAATGCATGAATGAAGAAATGTTAGAAATATAAGAGGGTCATTGGGTCTTTAAGATTTGTCCATTAATCTCAGTCTCTTGACATCTTTATCTGTCTGAGATACAACCTCGGATAATTGCGTGTGTGGATTATAACCAGTTTGCACCTAGTTTCTCATTTTTAGTGTTATTCAGTATTATTTAGGACACACATCACAATTCTATAAAAATATATTACCTCTTTTGAGAGCTTGTCGTTAAAAATACCATTTATCTCAATATTCAAGTCACACTGAGACAATATCTTTCATTCTGACCCACATCTCTGAGGCCTTTTCATATAAAAGATGTTAAAAAAATATCTGATTAGCTTTAAAGACAAACAGGACAAATCAGGACAAAACAGCTTCACTTAATGATACATCTCACAGCTAGTCTACATTTATGGCATTTAGCAGACGCCCTTATCCAGAGCGACGTGCAAAAGTGCTTTGCTGTTCACTTAGAATATCCTTAGCAAGTAGACGAGGCTAGAGTCCAGAGATTACTCATACTTAGATGCTGCTGGAATATGTTTACCCATTTATTAACAACATAAAACCACAAACATTGTCAAAGGTTTTAGAGTAAATTGAAATGTGCTCCAAATGTGCTCACCGATTATATTCTACTACATTTTTTGGCCAAATTCTTTCTTATTTTAATGTAAAACCACCATAAATTCATTGTCCAAATGTGATATAATTTGGCTAGCTTTGCCATTTTGTTTTGTTATCAAATAATGATATCAAATTTTCTTCAGACTACTATTTTCTGCTCCTAAATCAATTCACTACAAACATTTTTTATTTCTACAATAAGTAATGCAAGCACCATAATTTCCCCACAAATAAAGTTGCACTGATATGCCACTTCATGGAAGAGCGACATGTGAATGACAGGATCATCGTGCAATCAGCTACAGTTAATTACCAACAGTCTCGTGTTCAGAAAGTCCTCCGGGTAATAATGCCTAAAAAGAACAGCACCTGATGCAGAGATCACAGCACCTGGAAGAGAAAATCTTCATCTCTGCCGATGCCGATGTTTGTTTGACATCCCACATCTAACAGGAGACACGAAACCCTTCTAAATGCAATATGTAAACAAGCTCCATATAAATTGTCATTACAGTGTTGAGGAACATGCTTTGTATAGTTGGTTATCTTAACACACACACACAGATGTTCACACCCACACAGATGTTCGTACCCACAACAGATTCCTATAAGAAGACATAATCATATAGTCACCTTCATTCTAATCAGGCAGTTGTTTCGTGTATGCTTTCAAATGGCAAACGGTAGTTAAGACATGTCAATAACGATGTCCAAAATGAACAGTTATGATGGAGTGAGATTCAGGCTGGTCCTGTCCCAAATGTGGGGGGAGGGGAGGCGGAGGGTTTAAATGTACTGTATAAATGTGGGGTGGCATGTAAGCAACCAGCTTGTGGCACTGCCAAGATGTTACAGTAGCCCCAGTTTGATAGTACCCTTCGTCTGCATTGCTGGGTCAGTTGTTTCTCATCATCCTGACAGAATCCCATAGATCCTGTATGAGGTTCAAGTCCAGAGAGTTGACTGACCAATTAATCACAGTAAAGTCCTGATCATCTTATCATTTGGTAGTAGTTTTGGCACTTTGAGAATGTGCTAAATCCTAGAAATGCTAGAAATTGAAATTAGCATCTCCATAAAGCAGTGTTGACTCTTGATAAAACTCAATAAACAAACAGCAGCAGAAGACATGGTACTCTAAACCACCACAGGCTGCAAAAACTTCACACTGGACTTCACACTCCTTGGATTCTTGTCTCCCTGCAAACTCTAGGCTGAGACTTTTGATTTCCAAATAAAATGTGTAAATATTAGGAATGAACTAGTTGTATTCTCCTCTCATTCATGCCACTCCTGCACCATTTTGCACCACCACATTATGCCCTCCCAGGCACCTACCATTATGCTTTGAAACAGCACTCTGAGAACAGCCAACCATTTGGATGATTGTTTTCTAATTTACTCAAACTTGAAATGAAATATTTTATTAATGAGTCATTATTATATTTTTACAATGATAATAGTGTTGGATTAAATAAAACTGAATTGAGAAGTCCACCATTGTTGGTTCATAATGTGTTTAATCATTGGCAGCTACAGGAAACGTTATCAGTAGTCAAGTTCACTTGGAGGTTGCTATGGAGGGGAACAGTGGGTCGCTAAAAAAATGTATGAGAAATGCCAAGTGTGGAGTGAGAGTGTGAGATTAGAGCTAATTGTGTGAGTCTCACAGCCAAAGTGTGAGAGTTGGCAGCCCAATTAGACCCACTCAGGGCCTCCCTAAAGGAAACCTTAAACAAAACTTTAAACAAAACTGCATTTTCCGTGCCAGTTCACGTTTAACGGGGCTGTTAAATTTTAATCAGTGAATGGCGAGTGCAGCTGTGCATTTTCATTCCCAACTAGCCAGAGCAAACCTGATTCCTCTTTTAAAAACTTTGGTGTCATTTTTAAAACAGTTAGAAACTGTGAAAAGCTCTCTGACTTTTACTGTTTTGCCTGTTGTTTCACATAAATTTTCACATGAATTTTGTAGAACAGCAGTGTAACATATTAAAACGTTAAACTTCTGTTAACATCTAACGTTGGACTCAGGTTGGACTTCTTGATGTTAACAGATAAATGTGACCATATACTGTTTTCACTCACAATGGTATTATTATTATTATTATTATTATTATTATTATTATTATTACCTGCATAATGCTTATACATTTACATGTTACAAACTAAATATGTATAATGGCACATTTTGTTCTGTATTTCAGTAGTTACCTTTAGTTTATAGTTTATTGTATTTTATATATTTATTGTGTTTCTTATTTAGGCTTGAGTTCTATGTTCTTT
The DNA here is from genome assembly GCA_034509495.1 of Acestrorhynchus altus. NCBI lineage: Eukaryota > Metazoa > Chordata > Actinopteri > Characiformes > Acestrorhynchidae > Acestrorhynchus > Acestrorhynchus altus. The sequence goes on along the minus strand of CM067517.1, from coordinate 25,129,919 downwards.
CTATCTTCCAGCAGAAAAAATAAAATAAATATATATATATATATATATATATTCATGTATAATCTCTCAATGGCAGCATCCTTCGACCACCACTGCACAAAGCAAAATCCCATATCCTGAAACATCTACTCAGACAGCTTTTAGACATTTCCAATAGAACTTACTGGATCATTTAGTCATGTTTTCCTGAATACCTCGAATGACTACCTTCCTTAATAAACAACGACTCACACGCTCCTCTCAAGGTTTGAATAAGTTGTTTTTGTGTTTTCAAATTCAAATTCACGAGCTGCCAGCGTCAACGTAGCATGGCAGACACGAGTGAACAAGGCTGTGTGCTGATTCTCACTCTGTTGTGAAAAGGTTAACTGGCTCATGGATTCTTACAGTGACATTGAATGAGGGGGAGCTGAGGAGGCTTAGTCAAAACCAACACTGACAGATGGGTCCATCGACTGCCAGTAGGCAACAATCCCCTTTCATGTGTCACAACACAGAAGTACCATGGCTTTCTTTTCAGTTCCTATATACAACTGAACCTTCAGACTAAACATTTCTCCATTCTGAGTGTCAGCTCACCCTCCAAGGATGTTGCCCCACCTGTCTTGCTTAACTGCCTCAAAGCATCCTGTATAAGTTGTGCACAGTACTCAGAATGTGTTATAAACCCAATAGCATCTTATGTCACAGCAGCACACCCAAGAGATGATATCACTATTATAAATACTTCATGCAATCCATACAACCTAGAAATGATTTATCCAATACAACAGGACTCCTTTGATAATGCTGATGTTTCAAGTGGTGCTAGAAAACAAACGCCAACCGTGACAGTCCATGAATCGATACACTTGGTCAATAAGTGGAGGAGAAAACCTTGTCCTTGAATTGAGCATTCCATGTACTTAACCAGAGGTGCTTCAGGTGTGTCAGAGGTCAGCATTTAATAGCAACTGACCTTTTATGGCCAACAACTGCTATACACCAATCTATTATATATATATTTTAGAAAACAGCAAAGAATTTAGTTTGGCTGACAATTTGATCAAGTCAAGCATGAATCTCCAAAGCAAACAGAATTGAATTAGCTCAGCTGAAGTTTGTTAGATGGATACAGTGAACATAAGTGTTGACTTTAAGAGCAGATCTTTCTAAGAAATTATTTTTAACTTACAGCTGCCTGTCTTCATACCTGAACTAAATGGTATACACAGGCGCTCATAAGCCATATTTAAAACAAACGAAGAAACCAAAAAATCTACTAAAGACTGCAGTTAATGATATTTAGAATATTGTTTTAGGTAGTAAACTATTCCAACTGTTAAACACAGCCAATAATTTCTGTGCTAGATAGTGAGTTAGGATGCTACTTTATTTATTATTATTATTATTATCATTATCATTATTATTATTATTATTATTATTATTATTATTATTAATAATAATAATAATAATAATAATGATGATAATAATAATAACAATAATAATGTTAATAGTATTATTATTATCGTTATTATTATTATTATTATTATTATTATTATTATTATTATTATCATTATTATTATTATTATTATTGAACCAGTGCTGAGTGAAATTTTCCACCAACAACTCTCTGTGCGAATGCCATCACATGTTGGCAAAGAAGAACGGATAAAATATGTTCTATATCATATTTGTATGCTTTTGCAGTTCGTCTTTGTATTAGTTTTTGTTATGCAAATAAATATATATCTACACAAATAATTCTATAAAGATTTATCATTTATCACCTCTATAGGTGTAGAGCACCAACAGGCTCTACGGTGATTTCTGCTCACACAGCTACCTGTAATCACAAAAAGTCATTACAGGTTTCACATAAAATTGCTTTTAATAGTTAAAAATATGAAAATCATTCTCATTGTTGTTCTCTACCTGCTGGCATGTTTACTAAGAATATCAGCAACTGAGCTAACATTAGACCGGTGATTATGTTTAAGGCATTTGGCTGATGCTTGACTCCAAAGCGATTTACAGTCATGTTATTCAGGTAGGTGAATGTAGTATTAAGAGTCTGTGTTTGTCCAGCCGGGAGTTTAATCCTAATCTGCCACAGGATTGACAATGATCTTGTGAGATTATTCATTGAACAACACACCGGCTTTGCCATTGAGAAGAGTTTTCTTACCCACAGTGTGACACCAACAGCTAACCATAACCGTTACTTTATATAACAACACATTCAATACACAATGAAAAGCATAGCTAGCCTCGAGGGCATGGTCATCTTAGTGTTGGACCTATCAGTTACCACAGCTGGCAGTGAGCCTCTCTTCAAAATATGTACAGATGTCCACTGGTGTCACATTCACAGCAGTTTGAGTTCAGTGGCTTCACATGAACAAGATTATACATATTCTATCCTCCATCCACCCAGCTTGGTGGACGTATCATGGGTGATACGGTAAGACCTACCTAATGAGAGGAACTGGACACAAATACACTGAGCCAGAAAAAATAGCTGACCTTCTTCATGTTGTCTGTCCTCTCTGGGTACGCATACACTTATGTAGTAGTATGCAGTCATATGTCCTCTGCTGAAAGTCACTTCGGCAGGTGTTTGGAGAAGCTTCTCTTGTCTGCTCCAGTATTAGGACAGCCAGAAAGATGGTTTAAAATCAGGGTCAGGTTTCAGGGGCACAGGATAGAGCTTTGGGAGGAGGAATGCCTATTTATATGCTATCCCCAGATTTACTCTCAACACTTGGAAAAAGTAATGACGGCTTATCAGTGAGTACACAGTTCTAACTGTCCTTATTAAAATACTGTTGCAATATATTAAAAGGTAGAGTTCAATGCTGCCTTTTCAAAATCTCATGTGGACTGAATGCAACAAAAAAATGCATTCCTGTATTCTGAAAATAGATTCTAAATAGTAGCATCAGTATTAGTTGATGATGATGTCAGTTTATGTAGCTTTTTAAGTGTATGATAATATTAAACTACAAAAAACTCTCAAAAACATAGATGTATTAAAATGTAGGTTTGAAGTTGCATTTTTATCTTCAGTTTGTGGCACATCAGGCAGATGTCTACAAAATATACACACAAAATCAATGTACATAGATAACAGATTTTAGCTTTTGTTTACTAAGTTAAATGTTATGTTTGTCCATTAAGTTACAGTATTTATTTCTTATTGTGTTTTCTAAGAGATGTTTGGGAGTGTTTGGATGGTTCTGGTAGGTTGTTTTATTTAAATCACCCAAAGCTAAGTGATTAAGCAGAAATAGAACCTTAGTCTTCTATTAATCATGATGAGATCATTCACGTGAAAAAAGTACACCATTCCAATATTTTTGTGCGATTCCAGGCAACATGCCATCCTGTGTGGCTGCCCATGTTGCTCATAACTATACTGACAACAAATTAAGCCTAAATGTGAGCTGTTCACCGTGAAAGCAATTGCACATTAATATGGGTTTGGTCATTTTGACCATCTAATGTTCTTTGCCATGCAGATCACAATCAGCTTTTAATGATCGGCAGAATTCTGGCTTGCAAGAGTAAACGAAATGTAGCCTAGCAACCCTGTCATGTATGACTTCATGCATGATAAAAATATGTGAATTTAAAGCACCATTTTACGAGTCCAAAAGGTGGCTATGATTGGTATCGTCCTCAAAGAACATTCAGGAGGAAAAGTCTATGCAGTTGATGTAGAGGACAAAATTGCTCTCATTTGTGATCATATTATTGTTGGGTGGTGGAAGATGTGATGCTACAGATTTGAAATTTTAAAGAGAGAAACCATGGAAACCTCATGGAGCTCAACCAATTGTTAGCCAGTTCCCCAGGCAACGTCTAAGTGGGGATTCTGGAATTGCTATGTCCTTGAAAGAGTCACAAGGTCCTAGTTTCCAGCATGGAAACACACAACAAAGCAAACTGATTGAGCTGAAGATGGACATATAATTTTAAACAAACCTCTCTAATTATCACTTCACTACCTGTCAACAGCTGTTTATAAACAAATGGAAAAACAGGTGGAATGATTTCCCTTCTTAATTAAATACACATAATGTACAAACTTTTTTGCATAAAGCTGCACACACTGACAACTATATCTAACTGCCTCATGAGTGCTTCACTGGGGGCAGAAAGTATTTTAAACACTTAAATGTGAAAGAAAGCACTATAGAAAAATGTGAATGTGTCAGTACAATTGACAAATGCATACATTAATAATATCATGCATGATGTGTGAGACCACGTTACCTTTTAAAGACCTTTTCCAACACCATTGACATTAAGAAATTGTAACTAACATTAATTTTAGTCTTGAAAAAGTACGATCATACTTTAAGCCAGGCCTAAACACACACAAAATACATGTGACCTAAGGTGTTTACAGGATTTTACACAAATATGACTTGGTTATGCAGCGTTACACAATGCAGTTATCAGCACTGAGTCCAGAGTAGCAGCAACAGTTTTTGCCCGATTATAAGCCAATGAGCAATCAAAATGATGAAGCTATAGCCTCCCCAAACATCACTTAGACCCCCAAATACATATGTATTTTATTTTAAATCGTCAATAGTTTTTCTTCGTTCATTGTCTCTTATTTAACTGTGATCTCTAATTCCATATTCACTCAAATCATTTAATCTAAAGAAATATCAGTGCACTAAGACCTAAATGTTTTTAAAACCTGAAAAAAAATGGATTGGTTTCAGACATGCTACCATGTTAGATCGGTCAACTTCTTTGCCAGACATATAAACCTATCCCACTTTCTCTGCTGCTCCGTAATGGTAATAACAATTAGCAGAGAAAGTGGGATAGGTTTATATTAAGCAGAGAACTCAGCAACTGAAACTCGTGTTTATGTGTAGATACAACATCTGCACCCTCAAACATTTTCTTGTTCCACCTCAAATGGTGCAGCAACTACATTCAGGTGCCTGAGGCAGCACCATTTAAGTTGGAATGCAAAAATTATTGACATCCAACCAGCACCACCACTACTAAGACATTAGTCTATATCTGAAGATTATGACATGGTTTGTTTTGAAAACCAGTCAATAATTACATTTAAACATGTTAAATGTGTGTGTGAGGGTGTGTGTGTGTGTGTGTGTGTGTGTGTGTGTGTGGTTTGGTTGGTCCATGAGATTTCTCACAGATATCTATGCTTGATCTGTACCTCTTGCTAGTGAAAGATCATATAAGTGAGTACAAACTTCCAAAGTATTGCATCATACTTTGATGTTGAATTAACTGTTCCACTGATTATTCAAACAGTAAATAGCATTGAATGTCTGTGCACAGTTTCAGATGTTCAGATGGGTTTTGCATATACAGACTGTACAGTAGAGGAGTAATAAACATGAAAACCAGAGCTGTTTATGGGTGTGGAATAAGCAGCTGTGAAGCTGAGAGAAGATGGGAAATCAATCAGAGTCACTGCACAAAAATTGTGCAAAAATTGACCATAGCCGATACAACTGTCTGGAATCCCCTGAAGAAAAAAAGTAATCACTGGTGGACTAAGTAACAGATGTTGAAGAGGTAGACCAAAGAAAACAACAGCAGCTGATGACAGAAACACAAGTAAAGAAAAACCATTAGGCAGCTGTTAATGACATCAGCATCAACCTCCAGAGGGCAGGAGTGAATGTCTCACAATCTACTGTTCACAAAAGACTTCATGAACAAAACTACAGAGGCTTCTGCAAATCACTAATTAGCAAGAAGAACAGGAAGGCCAGGCTGGAATTTTATGAACGATTAACCTTTATCAATGTGATGGAAGGAAAGGTGTTTGGAGAAAGAAAGCATCTGCTCATGATCCCAAACATATCAGCTCATCTGTGAAACACGGTGGAGGTAGAGTAATGGCTTGGGTTTGTATGGCTTCTTCTGGGACTGGCACATTAATCTCCACTGATGATGTCATTCATGATGGCATCTTAAAGAAAGATGCAACAAAACTGATTAGGAGACTCAGCAGCAAGTTAATGACCCAAAACACACACTGCCAAATCTACAGAGGAGTTCATCAGGGCCAAGAAGTGGAATGTTTTAGACTGGCCTAGTCAATCTCCAGACCTAAACCCAATGTAGCTGCATTTTACCTGCTAAAGAGGAGACTGAAAACAAACCCAAAAACAAACACCACCTGACAGCTGGAGCTGCAGTAAAAGCCTACAAACCACAAAAGAAAAATACAGAAGTAGAGTCATGTCAGTGGGTCCAATACTTTTGCTCACAAGTGAAATGAGTGGGTTTAAACTAAATCCTCTGAACTGTGTATCAAATACAGATGAAAATACCTGGAAATATTAGCTGAAATATTCATATTTTGTCTTGTTCATTTTTTAATGTCAAACACAGATGTTTTCAGTCTACAGCAAAAAATAATCTTCTCATTTCCATTTAGTGATGCTGGGCAACAGCCTCTGTTAATGACGTATCCTATGTGCCCGTAATACTGGTGTAACTGCAGGATGGTTTACTAACAAACACCAAGGTTCTTAAAAGACCAAAGGGAACCAGTTCAAGAGCCAGAGTTCTTTTGATGATAAAGGCCTAAAAGTGCTGTAAGAGCAGCTGAAAACATGGACAGTGTTATGGCTGATCAGTGAATCTCAATGTATATATAAAGGTATGTTCAGCCGGATATTTTAAGGATTAAGGTTTTTAAGGTTTTTAAGGTTAAGTGAAGTGATTTTATGATATAAGTAGGTCAACACAACAAAAAGGTTAATAGTAGAAACATGCAGATGCTCTATATGTGCACCCTCAGTCCAGCAGAAAAGGAGCACCCATGCATCACAGTCCTGACAGTCCCGCTGGTGAGAAGGCTCTCATTATTAGGGTATCAGTGTGCTCATGTCTGAATCATGTAAACATTCATGCGCCCCTCTGTTATTCTTTCTCTCTCATGCTCCTGTGGGCTAAAGCTGTAAAGTCCAAAATTAGGTCCACACAGTGCAGTGAGCATGGCTCTATCTTCCGTTCCACAGAGTCCATCATTCATCATCTCTTATCTCTGGAGAATCATCCAGCAAACTATACAGAGCAAATCAACATCTGTCAGAAAAAAATAAATAAATCTTTTAACACCACCTTCTTCTACCAGCTAGCCACTGTGGGGGCATGGGCAGTCTGCTATCAGTGTAGACCCAAAAATGGACATTTATTGGAAAATGTGAGTTCTATGAAGAATTACAGGGATGGCTCAGTGGTTTGGCATCCTCAGGACTGTATTTTCTCCTTATCTGTCATTTTAAATTTAATGACACCAGAGAAAAATTGAACTGTTGTTAGAGGTGCTGTGAGGTACGTACAGTGTTAATACTGCATTTTTATTACAATTTCTCTTTACAATATAATACAGTTTCTAACAATGTATGAATGTATGTCTCTGTCTGTAAATGTCTGTCTTCCAAAAAACATAAGAACATTTAAAATACTTAAAAGCATGATCACAATTTACAATACCTGAAAATGCATCATTACAAAAACATAGTTCCACTGCTGAAAAGCCACGTGTGTGTGTGTGTGTGTGTGTGTGTGTGTGTGTGTGTGTGTGTGTGTGTGTGTGTGTGTGAGAGAGAGAGAGAGTTCAGTGTTCTAGAAGCAGTGGCAATACATTTTAATACATTTATCATTATTTATGAATTGAATAATAAGAAAAATCAAATGATTCATAAAATACACGAAAGATTGTATCTCCAAAAACAGGAGAAGCAAAAAAAAAAAGAAAAGCAAAACAATTTGAAATTGTAATAATATAATAGACTGGTTTTAAAGTTACTGTCAGTTGGTTTGGTCATCATGAACAGCAATAAATAAATAAATAAATAAATAAATAAATAAATAAATAAATGTAAAAACATGAAAAGAGACAAAAATATTTGTGTGGCAATGACAAATAAACAAAATCCTTTTTTGTTACTTGCCATTTTTCCACATTCCTTTCCACACATTTCATAAAAGAACAAGGCCATGTAGGAGTTCTGCAAAAGGCTGCAAAAAGGTATGTAAATCAGAGTTGTAGAGAACGACAGAAAGCACCTCAAGGTGCGGTGGGGCATGTCATCTTTCTATACAGATCTGAGGAGCAATCATAAAGCTGGAAGCAGAAACAGAGGGCATGGGGAGGAAGAAGACGATTACTCCAGACAGCTTCTGTCTATCCATAGCTTTTCACGCAAAGTCACACAACACCTTGGTGCCATGATGGCCCTCAACGAACTCCTGACTAGATAGTTGTCAAGGGATGATGATGCGAGAGCAGCTCATCTCTGCTCAAACACCCTCACCACAGCATCCCCTTCCACTTTGATCAGCCGATGGAAGCGGCCCAACCCCCAACTCCCCACCCCTGTTCTCCCAAAACCCGTCTGCATGAGGGAGCCTTTGAAATCCAATGGCGGCAACAATGGGAAGCCAGCGACGTGACAGGGTGACACATAGCTCTTCCATAAAGTTTGAGGGGAGGAAAAAACGCACTTACGACACAACGCTGCATGAAGAGAATGAGGGATGGGGAGCAAAAGGAAAAGTCTACTTTAGAGCTCTTTTCAACCTCACACAAATCTCAAGGGATAAGGCCTAGAAGAAGACTGCAAGAAAAGACCACACTTTGCCACACAGCAAGGCAATGAGAGTAAGATGGTTTTCTTTGCAGACTGGAGCTAGATGGATAAGAACAGGCTTTACAGGTGTTCATCTTAAATCACTATTCCACTGGAGGCACCAGGGTGCCACACAAGCTCCTGGCATGATGATAGGTAATTTCACTACTTGCTCCAGGACTGAATCCAGAGCAAACTAAATGTGGAGGAAAGAAAAAGCCTTTGGACCTGAAACAATCATTTATGACCATCTACAACAGCTTTGGTCACCATATAGATCAGTAACTTTGTTTGATTTTTTTCACATTTATATAGCAAGTTATTTTGTAGCTAAATATATATTCAGTATCTAAAAGGCACGGAAAACAAAATGGATTATTTATTTATTTATTTATTTATTTATTTATTTATTCATTCATTCATGTATAGCCTACTTTTATTACATCAAAGTGTCAAAGTACAATTACAAAATTTGGTGTTGTGCCCAACCAAGCTTGTATGGTCTGCTGATTTGTACAAAATAAATAAATAAATAAATAAATAAAATACTACTAATAATAATCATAATCATCATAGTCAAAAATCTTTAATGTCAAAGTGAAAGTTTCTATAAACAATGTATATATTCATCACAATATCAACCCTCTTTAAAGTGAAAAACAAATTTATTAGAGGTCCAGGAAATTGATGCTGGTAGTCTCATAATTTCATTTTCTATGACAATAAAAAGAGTTTTTGTTGTTGTTGTTGTTGTTGTTTTCTTCCAGACCTACCTTGAGTCTTTCTTTTATATGCTATATTAGCAACATGGATCCAACCCATTGCTGATGACCACTGAATCCAGACACTCATTCAGAGTGTTTATGTATATGATGAGGATGTTATACCACTTGCCCTAAATCTGACAGCTAGCTAACTACTATACACATACTCTACATGACCTGAGACAAGGACAGTGAGGAAATGGTTGGCATAGGCTGCCCTGCCATGGACGTCACGGTAGCTTGGACTGTGACGATTACTTCAATAAATTGGTTTTCAATATTGGATCCATAACTTTTTTGCTGTTTTTAGCAAAAGCATGTGATCCTCTTGGTATTTTAAAGGTTGTCCTTCCATCTTTACTGTGGTCTTACTGCAGAAAAACAATGTCATCACTGCTCTCTACTGTGGAAAGTATGGTTTTGCTTTGCTTTCCGACCCCTGTTGTGCATACATCTCTATGATGATGCAGTACAATTACATCCATCATTAAAAAATGAAAGGAACATGGCACATGTGTAATAGGAATTTATAAGGTTATATATGTGTTTGTAAAATTATTGCAAAAAAATATATATAATAGAAAAGACAAATTATATTACTCACATAAAAGCAATAAAGGGAGAAATATCCAAGGAGGTGAATACGTTTTTATAGGCCCCGTGTCAATGAATAATAAACTGGAAGTAGCCTATTATGCAAAACCCCTTTATGTTGCAACATACCCTGTGATAAACATTTTTATGATATACACCATTTCCCTGAGATTAACTGTAACGCAAGGCTAAAAGACACTAAAAATAAATAATGCAAGGATGCAAAAGCAATTCTTTGACAGCCAATGGTGTGACAATAACAACAGCTTAGAGTAATGCTTGTAATAATACCTTCAGAAGGTATCTGAATTAATTTGGAAGTCATGTGGAAACACCCACAGTTGAAGTTAACTTTAATAAGGACCCTTAGTCTTATAGAGTTACAGCACATTTTGCTCATTAAGCCAGCAGCATACTTCAAAACAAAAACAAAGTTTCAAAAAACTACGTCTTTTGGGTAAAAACAATGTAATGGCTTGGGTTTGTGTGATGTAGTGACTGGTGCTTCCTAAACAGAACCCCTAATCACCGCCTTCGTCTCACTGTTTTACTTCTATGTCCTCAATCATCAATTATCTTCAGGGGAAAACTTGTAAACCTGACATCATACTCACACTCACTTTGAATTTACCACATCATTAATGTGGTAAGAACATGTCATACTTTTGCAATTTTAACAATGTTTTATGAATAAAGCATCGTCTAGACAGCTGCTGTAAAACTATGTTTAAACAAATCTACTCATATTTAAAAGTAATAGGCCTTAAAGTTCCATTTTCAATTGACAGCTATTATTCTCACCTATTATTTATTTTTATTTTTATTTTTCATCTTCCATCTATGCGTGGGTATTTGGATGTATGGTGGGCAACAACATTTAATATAAAAATCTATTTTTGCTGGGAACCCTGATAGAGAGCACAATCATATATATATATATATATAATGATAATATCATGCTTTGTCATGACAAGAAATGTCCAGTCATATCAGAGCGATACTATTCTTTATGGAAGCTGCCATGACAGATTCTGCTGCCATCTCACATTTGTCGTCACACGTTTTTGGCTTATTTATGTTAATGGTGTGTAACAGACAATTTTTTGTCAAAAGATATTTGGTTAAATAGTTGCAGCCAGAAGGAAGTGTTAGGATTCAATGCTGTTGGGAAGGAAGATGAACATTACACGGAACAGTAAATGATTAAAAAAAACACTGATATGGACAATATTTATTGAGCTACACTTACAGAAGTAGTGTCTCTCAGTTTGACGTTGGGTTTAGTGCAACATGCAGTGTTGTAGAGGTTCCTAATGATGAACTGTGATAATCCATCCTCTGCAGCTTGAATATCATCAATCAATGGCTGCTGATTTTGCGGTATGAGTGTTCATAACATGCCCTACAACATTTCCAATCAAGCATTAGTCTGGATACGCACCTGACTGTGTCGCCGTGGTAATCTCTTGAGACAGCAGCACTAAGCAGACCAGTGTTGTTCTGTTGCAATAATTAATTGGCAGGACCTCTGATTGAAGGACCTCACTAACATTATTGTGGGGTCTCAAAGTGTCTGTAATGAAGACCATAGGTGATTTTGGCATCATATGAAATTGCACCCCACACCATGACACCAGACCTTCTGGACAACAAACCAATGATTGTTGGTGACGTCCACCAAGACAAAGTAGGACTCTACTGAAAATGAATCACTGCCATTCTGAATGATTGTGATGGTGCAACACCAGAGCAGTCCTTCATCATAATCACTTGATTTCTTCTGGGTACAACAATTCCATTCAGCATGAGTGTCATAATAATAATAATAATAATAATAATAATAATAATAATATTATCACCAGAACGTTAGGAATGTAGAAGTGTATGTGTTGCATACTATCATCCAACTTTTAAGTGTATATGCAGTCGAGCAAAAACCACAGATTAAACTAAAATAGAAATACAAAGATAATAATACAATTACTAATTTAGAACTGATATAGAAATAAGACACTTCTGATTATTATTAAGGGAAAACAGAAGCTGCAAAGCCACAGTAACTACTGCAGTAAGCATAAAATATATGCATTTCGCATATGAACATATACATATACATATCAAAATTAACAAAGAAACTATTACAGTTTGTGCAGATTAAATGCTGAAACTGATAATCATACAATCACATTTTGCAAAAGATGCTGCTAAAAAAATAATAAAACAAATGAATTGTGAAGTAGAATCTGAGAGGGTGAAATATCTAATGCACTGAAAAATAGTACAAATATTACAGACAGGAAACAATAATTTATGAATAATGAATACCTATAAACACCAAAGGAGAACCTTTATTTTGCTTAAAACCTTGGAGACCGCCTTGCTGAATAATACATTCAATTGGAATAATGCATTTCTGGGTCGCTTCACTAGAGACTAAGATCAAACAGTCTCCACCAAGTCACAGAAACTGTGCAGTGCCTTTTCCTCTACGCTCACTGACACAATTCCAAAATCAACACCAGAATTACCTCCAAAATGGCATTTTTCTTCTTTGCAGCATGGACACGTTTAGTGTCAGTGCATTGATGGGGCATGGTGTAATGGCAAATTAGAGATCCAGATTTTTTTACCCCTTTGCACACAGGGGTAGGCCATGCAGATGTCACACTTTCGCAAATGAGGCTCCACTCAACCAGAAATTGACCAAAAACAGTGAAATGATGGGACTCTCACACTCTGCAGACTGCCAGGTACATTTGAGTTCAGGCAAGAACAAAGACTCCAAACTCCAGTTTACAGCTGGACAGAAATTGCATAATGTTAGCAAACCATTTACAGAAATAAAAATTGAGGTCAGCAAAGGCTGTTCATTTGGGAGGTGATCCACTCAATGGCTTCAATGACATCAGGGTAATTTTTTTTTCCTTTAACAAATTTAGCAACAAAACTTTAGCAATATCAAAGTCAGCAAAATGTTCAAAAATAACGCATTGATGATCTGCTTTACAGAAGGTTAAAACTGTATGTTCAAGTCCACAGAGATCACATTTTGGCCTGTTTACATTGTATCAAGGTTCATTTTTAAATGTATTAAAAAAAATGTCAAGTCAGATCCGAACCACATTTGGAGGCAATTACATTCAGATTTGTGCAGAAAGGCTGAGTTACTCTGACAAACAACAAACACCTCACATCTACAGTCTTTTCTGAAAACCAGATTAAGCTTTCTTGGGCATCATCTTCCACAGTACGGATACAATGTGCACTGCTGCTTTAGTGGAATGAGTGCTCAGTTACATGTGCCTTGTTTAAAAGCCTGGTGATTCAAACTATCAACCAATTTATTTACCCAAAGCATTACATTTACATTAGTTTTTAGTTACCCTGAACATATCCTAAGAGGTAGTAAGTGAGTTTGTCCATCTGTATCTGTTACAAAAATGCAGAATTGATCATTTCTGATCATTTCTGATAATGATTATAAATAGCTAAATAATGAATAACTTATGACCAAACAAACTCTACTTTTACTTTCTAATTTTCATGTCAGATTAGAGCAAAAATAATAACACGTTAATAAAATGGAAGTAAAATGCTATAAAAAGTCCAGCTTTATTTTTATTTCTAATACTTCATTCACAGATCACAGTTAGTCCTCACTCTGTATCATATTTTATACCCAGCTGATCAAACTTCATTCGGTTGCAAATAAATGTATGAAGTATTCTTGTATTGAAGTATTGGTTTCAAATAATTAATAAGGAGCTGAGAGTCTAAAAAAAATTTACAGAGTGCAGGTATTTTTTTCTTCTGTCAGTTCAGATCATAGATACAAGAGAATAATGAAGTGTGCAGACAGGGGCTTTAAATTATTAGCCATTTTATAAATTCCTATCCCTAGATTTCAGTACGACAAAGTATAATTTCTTCAAATTACTAAAAAAAATATTTACCTAATCCATGCACTCACCATCAGAGAAATGCACTTTAAATGTTATGACCGATCTGGATCGTACCACTAAATGATGTAACAATGAAAGTAAGCATATCTACATCCATTCTGGTTGCACCATGTAAAGCACACCAGGCCAAGTTCGAAGACAGAACAATTCATGCTTTTAAATAAAAATCATATCAGTTATTTTTTTTTTTATTTAATATAAATTAACAAATGATTAACACAGCTTCCTGTTCATAGTCTGCATATAATTGTGGTTAAAACATATTTAAAAAGCAGTTTCGTATTCAGGGGTTCATTATATATTAACATGCTCTGTGTCCATTAACACATTTTTTTGCACATTGCTTTGAACTGTGTGACTATGTAAACTGGCTACAGGCAATTCGTTGCACAATGCTTCTGGCATTGAAATAAAAGGTCATTCCGACTGAGTGCAACTTTGTTCTAGCTAATTTAAGCTCAAGAAATTGAATAATTCCTACAAAGAGAGGATGCTTCCTTAATACCCACTCCAAACGGAGGAAATTACAGCATGTGCTGGTCGTTCATTAACTCCCAAATAAAACCTCGCATTGGTGTGCTAAACACACTGAGTGGTACGTTCTTCCCGAAATTGTGAAATTAATATTTATGTATCTGCTTTTCAAAGTAGCACTGAGAGGCACTTGCAAATCAGCCCATTTCATCTTGTAAAAGCTTCAGCTCAAGCTGAATTACCTCAGCTAGCAACACAGAATCCTTGTGCTCATCTCCAGCAGAGTAATGCTGCTGTAACTCTGTTGCAATGTAAATGTCATGACTGACTACCAACATCAAGGGGCACCTCAACACTGAAGGAGGTGGCTGTGAAGCTAAGATGATCTACACCCATTATGATGTGCAGCACATACAGCACAGCAGGATGTGGTCAAAGAAAGGTGCCAAATGTAACATGAAAAAACGCCTCATTTAGTAAATTATTGGTATTTAGTGAATAACACAAAGCAGCACACTGAACCTAATGGCTTCATTTCCCTGACCTTACAAACTCAAGTTTGGAATATCATTCTCTAGAGAAGAGAGCTACAGCGCAGATCATTAAAGTTGATATTTCCTCAGGATTTCTCCTTACAGAGCAATTCCAGGCACACAATAGCAGCTCCATGATCTTTGAGTCATGACCTAGAAAGTTCTCTGGGGACAGTGAGCCCAACCAGGTGCATCAGGCAGTGTCGAGTGAAATGTGCATGCCTGGGAGAGCAACACAGATATTATATTTTCACCTCATGCATCCAGGCATGGGCTCTATTCTGACACAGAGCTTAAAAATTAATAGTACAGACAAGTCTAGCATACAGTAATTTTTTTTTTTCATTTTTTTTTTCTTTTGGAAAATAATAAAAGCAATATATTACCTTGACAGCTTCTGACCATTTTCCATTGATTTCCTCTGCAGCCAGTTTACCTCTCATTCCAGCACAAAGCAGTTCCAATCAGAATTGACACCTAATCATGATAAGAAAACAGCTCACTACCTACAGTTAGCTTTTAGCTTAGTAAGAAACAATGTTGCATGTCTGAGTTCGGACATTGATAAACAAATAAAAAAAATATATATGGCATATATTAAAAGGGTGGGATTATATCTCAGGTAAGTGATCAGTTTATCATAGAGCTACAGTGGGGAAAATGCTGCTGATTTTGCATGATTTCCAACAAAGAGTGGAGAGGTCTGTAGAGACAGTATCCAAAAAATCCAGAAAATCATATTATATTCATAAATAATTATAATAAAAAAAATAGTTGTATTTTATTGCATGAAATAAGTATTTCATCACCTACCAACCAGCAAGAATGCTGGCTGTCACAGACCTGTTAGTTTTTCTTCAAGAAAGCCTCTTCAGTCATTACCTGTATTAATTGCACCTGTTTGAACTGGTTACCTGTAATAAAAGACACCTGTCCACACCCTCAGTCAATCATACTCCAACCTCTTTACCATGACCAAGATCAAAGAGATGTCTAAGGACACCAGAGACAAAATTGTAGGCCTGATGAGCTGATGGGGTGATGGGCTACAGGACAATAGGCAAGCAGCTTGGTTAGAAGGCAACAATGGTTGTTGCAATTAATAGAAAATGGAATAAACACAAGATGACTGTCAGTCTTCCTTAGTTTGGGGCTTCATGAAAGATCTTGTCTCATGGGGTACGGATGATACTGAAAAGAGAATCAGCCCAGAACTACATGGATTGACCTTGTCAATGACCTGAAGAGAGCCAACAACCTCCTTCCTGGAGGGAGTGGCTGCATAGCAAGAATTTCAAGGTCCTGGAGTGGCCTAACCAGTCTCCAGACCTGAACCCAATAGAACATCTTTGAATAAAGCTGTAATTCAATGTTGCCCAGCAACTGCCCTGAAACCTTGAAGATCTGAAGAAGCTCTGCATGGAGGAGTGGGACAAAAATCCCTGCTGCAGTGCAAACTTGATCAAGAACTACAAGATAAGAAATGTTTCTGTGCCAAATGTAAAGTATTGATTTTTTTGTTTGTTTTTATTGTATCAAATACTAGATTCATGCAATAAAATCCAAATTAATTATTTACAAAATACACAATGTGATTTTCTGGAATTGTTTTAGAATTTGTCTTCACAGTGGAAGTGTAGCCATGGTGAAAATTACAGACCTCTCCGTTCTTTGTAATCTTGCAAAATCAGCAGTCTATCAAATACTTATTTCCCCCAACTGTACAAGTCTACGGTTTAAAGGTGGTATGGACAATTTGGTCAAAGCTCAGATTTTTACAGGGTTCACACTTTTAGGCACCTAGTTTCTACAGCTTTCACATCACCACTGTTTCCTTGCCTGCAACCTCATACTGAAAAGCCAAGCTCCAACCCAGGGGCCATTAGATACATACCATCAGTGTATCACAGCTGAATCACTCTGGGTTTAAGTACCTTTAACTGCACTTTGGCTCGGGCTTTGGCTGCAGCTGTTTGCCGGTAATCCCATGTGAGGTCAGAAGGAGCAGGGTTTTAGGGTGAACCAAACGTGGTGATAGAATGTAGAGTGTCCCGGGAAACAGTCCACTAAGGAAAGAGACATTTCAACAGCCGTGCATGTGCTTAATCTTGCATTAAATTATATGATTAGTATTAAGGCATCAGGCCAGACAGGATATGATTAAGGAGTCTCCTTCTTCTACAAGCATTATCCAGCTTCACTCGCTGCAGTGTTACGTTCATTTGTACACTGGTTCTAAACTGCTCTTTAAGCATGTTGCTGTTTAGTTTAGTTTATGCTTCAATGAACTAAAATGGAAAAGGGCTCTTGCAGAGTCAAGACGGCATCTCACAACACCAACCCCCAAAACACATAGCAGTCATAACCTTATAAAAACCTGCATAATATGCGCAGGTCATCCATGTGCTGCAAAAGCAACTCTAACCTTTCGAGACATGAACTTCACAAGACCTCTGAAGGCATCCTGGCTGACTGTCCACTTGCCACTTAATGTATCCCACCTCTCCACAGGTATCAGTGTAACAAAACAAGTCGTTCCACTTGAGTTTATTATCAAGTTTTTGTGTATTAACACATCAATAACGTAAATCCACTGAGTCACACCTGTACAACAACAATCACATATAACACACATGAATAATTTGACATTTAAAATAAAACAAAGTATTTCACTGAGTCCTTCCTACCCCTCCATCTGTCCCAGCACCTTCTGTTAAGCTACAGCTTAGGGACACATCCCCTTCCTTAAAAATCAAACATCTGGACACAGATATATGTGCATAAGTAGGTTTGACCCAATTGTGAATCAGTGATGCTGGGATGTGTGTATAGATTCCATAATCTTGCGCCGCTGCAGTAAGCAGATGGCCACTGAGAAGGTTTCTATTTATACAGTTTGGAGCAGAACGGAGCAAGGCTCAGCCTGGGAGATACATGAGCACAGAGAAAGAGAGGTGGGGGGGGGTGGAAGGCTAGCGTGTGTGTGTGTGTGTGTGTGAGAGAGTGAGTGTGCGTGTGTGTCTGTGCCTGTCCTGTGTAGTGGAGGGTCATGGTTGATTGAGTCCATCACCACTGAGAGTGCAGCCTGATCCTCTAGTGTCAGGAGAGGAAGCTTGATAAACACACTCTCCTCTCTGCACAGCAGCTACGTAACAGGAGAAAGAGCACACAGAAAAAAGCCGTGCGTTTGGAGTGCTAGCAGTCTGTAACTACCTCAGTGCTTCTTCCATTACTCTGTGTTTTTATTCTGACATTCAGCTGCAATAAGTGACTGTATGTTTATAGTTTAATAATAGTTTTAATAGTTTATTAATGTTTACTGTAAAACATGTCTGTGCACATGCCACTAGATTTTGCCCTGCACAGACCTTCAACTGGCACTGAAAGGATATTAGGGTTAACATTACAGATGTGCAAGGCTGTTTAGGTTTCAGACCAACAACCGCTTTAACATAGTTACAGAATTCTGTGACTGCTGAGACTGCAGTGAAGATGCACTAATAATAATATCCAGAGCTCTGCATGGCCCGTATGTGGAGATGTCAAGTAAGCAGCCCTTATTGGAAGAAAAACATCCCACCTTAAATGTGGGACAAGGATTTGTGGTCAGATGAGACACAAATATATATTTTTTGGCCATAAATAAAAAAGAAATATAAACATTATTTAATATGCAAACTGAACAATGCCCATTTCTCAACGAGTACTACTCAGAAAGTAAAACATAGGTGTGGCAGTCTCATGAATTTGCTGTATTTCTCATAAAATGTGTGGTATGTATCTGTCCGACTAGCTAACAATGAGTCAGGTCCCGATGTTTGTGTTTGTATAAATAACACAGCCCCAAGTGTTTGGTAAGATGTGTTAGTAGTAAACAGTAAAACACTAGTTTATATAACATAATATTCTTTCGTGTGTGTGTGTGTGTGTGTGTGTGTGTGTGTGTGCATGCATGCAAGTGTATAGTGGATAGCTGATACTCTTTGTTGACTGATGTGTAATAATGTGTAATATCTATTTTATAGTGTAGCTTTATTTCAGCAAGGTTGTCACACTGAGACAAGTCACACTTACAAGTGAGTCCAGGCCAAGACAGTATGAGCTACGATTTTGTTCTCTATAGCGTGTGTGTGTGTGTGTGTGTGTGTGTGTGTGTGTGTGTGTGTGTGTGTGTGTGTGTGTTAATCTCCTCTCAGTTTCCAAACACTGTCTTCAGTGGTGGTTTAGAACTAAAGAAAGGAAGGTTCTGTAGAACAAGGCATTTCCACAGTGGTTTCTAACCAGGCACAATGTAAGAGTAATTTAAGGGTTTATATCTCCTCACATGGATATAATTTAATAGGTTCTTCATCACTGGACAAGTACAACCAAACTGGGTGCTTTTGGTGACATGGGCAGAAAAAAACAACGAACAGATAAATGGAAGCGTGGTTAAAATCATCCCTTTCTGACATATGCAGTTATCCATTGTTTTTTGTCGTCGTGTCCAGTTTAAAACAAGATTCTGAGCTAAGCTGAAGTTATCCTCTTATCAGAACTTTCTGTTCCACCTTAAATAATGTTGCAGTTGATTTGATAGATGCTGTCTACTGCTGAAATGTACACAGAGAACCTGCCGCAGTATTAAATGTGATATTGAAAGCACAGAGTTTTCATGTTTCACATCTGCACAGAATGCAAACAACTATTATTACATTACAATTCATAACCCATATTATAACCCATAACAAAATGAAAAAATGTTGTGTTTGAAATGTATCATTAGCTTCTATTTAAAATAAGATTATGACACATAAGCTTTTCATTAAAATAAATAAATAAAAAACAAACCTTAAAATGTACAGGGTTATTTATAAATATGCAATCATCAAAGGAGTCATATGTCTTTTCATGCAGTCCTGCATTTCAGGAGACCATATGTAATTTGACAAATTAACCTGATTTTAAATAAAATAACCGTGTTTGGTTGCTAATCCTTTCCAGTGGATGAAAGCCTGGAGGCTAAAAACCACAGACACTACCAGACACTGGATGATTTCCTTGATGATGCCCTGCCAGGTCTATAATGCAGCCATTTTCAGCTGCTTCTTGTTTCAGGGGTGCATTGCCCTCAGTATTTTCTTCAGTAAAAGAAATTTAAGCTCTTCAAATGGATTCAAGTTGGATGCCTGACTTGGTGACCTTGTTTTGGGTTTATTTCTTACCCTGAAGAGTTCCACAGTTGCTAAATGTTGAGTCATGGTCTTGATGTAAGTAAACAACTGACCACTGCATTTAGATGGACCTGAACCTTGGCTTTTTGTTCTTGAGACTTATCATGTTTTAATGACTTTGTAGTTTTTATAGATACTTAAGATACTTATGGCTGTCAGGATTGGACGGACGGAACAGATGATGAAGGAAGCAAACGCAGGGGTTGTAGATTTAATAAACAAACTGAATACACTGAACAATGCTGAATACAAAACTGACGGGAACTAAAACATACAAAGACAAAGACTAACAGAAGCAAACGTAAACACAAGCAGTAACATTAACTAGATAACTATAACAGTGACTAGACAACAGAACAATACAACAGATACTACAGCACAACAGAACAGTATAACAGTGGACTGACACAGACAGGATGGGATGACAGGTCTTAAGTACTACAATGACGTGGGTTACACCTGGGACAGACTAACGAGGGGGCAGGTAAACAGATTGGACACAGGTGGTAATGGGTGGAACGAGGGACCAGACTATGACAAAGCAAACGCAAACCATGGGCTAAGGAGCACATGGGGAGACAGGACATGACAATGACACTGGTAATTCCACACTAGACATGCAAATGCCACTCCTGAAATCAGTTCTGGTCATTTTGGTTTAGCATGAGCTAATGTGCTGACATGAGTTTCTCAAAAAACGTTCAAACTTTTGCCGTCAGTCACATCAGATATAAATAATTGAGATTGTCCAGTGAACTGTAATAAGGCCATTTTCCCCTCTATCACTGCTACTCTGAGTCATATTTGTGGACAATTATGTAACATTTTTCTACCATGTCAATCCCCTTGTTTCTTTCACCTTTGTTGCCAGTTCTGTATCAAACAGCTTGTCCAGAAATGCAGGTGTAAAGCGTGTTTTTTTTAACAGGTGGCTCAAAGTACAAATTTCACTTCTCAACTCCGGAGTGAACCCACGAGCAAGAAATACAAATTCCCATCTCCCGCTGCTCTAATGTGGAAATGTGACACCACATAAACTAAGGCAAAAGCTTGGTTTTCTGTTGGAACACAAAATGCTTTCCGATGCACAGAAGGAAATAGATCTATGTTTGATTGTATCTTACAGGTGGAGAAAGCTAGTGTAGCAGTAAAAGTTTGAAGGCAGATCTAGTGTCACTCAGGCAACAGAGAAGATGAGACTGTAGTGAGCTGGACTCTGAAAGGATTCTAAGTACCAATGACATTCACCCAGCCAGGTACTGACACAGTGAAGACAGTGGGGTTCAGTCATCCTTCAAAGGCCAGATAGACAGTGATGGTGTCCCACAGAGCTGGATCTGTTCCCCAGCAGGAAACTCCAGAATGAATTAGAAAAGGCTTTGCCTGCAATTTGACAGACCGAGGCCACAGATCGATAGAGAGTCTCCTAGCAGAACAGTAATATGTAAAATGTAAAAAAAAAATATCTTTAAAGAAAAAGAATTGCAAAGAGATGGGAAGGTGAAGCCATGAATAAATAAAGGTGCTTCTTGAGCATTTGATCCAAGAATGTCCTCTCCTGCACTTATTATGGACCATAACACAGTAAAACTTAACCACTAAACCCATTCGATCCTAGTGACCATTACATAAAAACCTTATGATGTGCTTAGATTACTGTAAAGTATACACTTAATGTAGCTAAATATACTGTTAACGTTTCTTTATTGCTTTCTCTCTATTTGAAATCAATGACGCTTCAAATGTGACAGAATTACTAGTCCACCTACAGTACTGTGCAAAAGTTTTAGGCACCCGGTGTAAGTTTGAATGAAAGTCTCACAAAATAAACACAAATAGAACTCCTACAGAAATATGATCTTTTTCCATCACTGTGTTCATTAGACCATCTCCAAATGGGGGTCTGGTATTATTTATTAGTTCTCATTTAACACCTGGTTTGGTAAATTAGTCCTTAGTGATGTTAAATCAGATGCATCGGTGATGGAATTGAACACATCCAGGCGCTGGTTGGGTGCGTCCAGAAGAAACCTGGAACCAAGATTTGTTGTACAAGCTCACAAGATCTCAACTACTTTCTTCAAAATAAGAAGATTCCTCTTCACTGTATTTCTTTTTTTTGTGTGTCATGTTTTGATTTTTTTTTTCTTCTGATAGCTGTGATGTTCCCTGAGCCTATGATATTTAATTTGACCCCCAAATCTGGTAATTAACACAACTGTGAATGTAAACCTCACTGGCAGTTGGCTTAGCTTCTAAAATCGTTTCAATGGCTTGTTTTGCCTGATGTGTAGAAACTAATATTGTTTGAGACTGTTTGTTTTCACTCTTATAAAAGATCTGAAACAGTTTACTGTTATGAACCTGACACCGTGATCTAAGGACTTCCTAAAATGTACCCCATGCTTTAACATATAGCATGTCTTAAGCTTTTTGTTCAGGGATAGTAACTGCCTGCAGTGCCCACATTCAACCAGTGCAGCTCAACAGCAATAACAATCAAATCTTTATGCTTGCTTGAAATAAATCAAGGTTAGCTTGCATGTTGGGTTTTTAAACCAGTCACCAGATATAGACTATAAGAGTATAGACGAATAAAATAAACTAAAATAAAATGATTATATTAATAAAAAAGCCTGAAACTATTATTTTATTCTAATTTGTACTGATTGTTGGTTATATGTTAAAAACATTCAACTTGCTCCCAAATGTCCTATTCTACAGTATACAGTCCACAATAGTCAAGGAGAGCTATTGAGAGGATGGCTGTGAAACTGAAATTTAAAAGAGACGCTGTGCAAAATGGTTTACAGCAGTGATATTTATTCACACTAACACCCTATTGCGGCATGACTCAGTAAATCCACAAGGTGTTCCAAATGTGAAATGGATCAAGGCATAGTGACTGCTGTGACAAAACCTTGGGTTAAACACATTAGTCTGAAAGGCCAGTGGGCTCACGCAATGTCCTCGCACCTATCCAATTGCTATCGATTTTACTAAGGTGTGAAATGCTTAAACAGACTATTGATGTGCATCTCAACTCCTGTCTCCTTTCTCATCTTCGCTTGGCTTATGCATGCTATTGTGTGTGCATGCAGGTGGATGGGGAGGGGTTGGCTCACATCACACTTCAGGGTGCACTTCCGCTTTCTAATAGTTAGGGATCAATTGGAAAATTACATGCCAGCTGATTGGGGGCTCCACTGCTGAAAGTCAACAGTGGAGTATGGCGTTGAAAAGAGCTAAGTGTGCTTGTGGAGGGGTGGCTGGTAGAGTGGAGCACTTGGGGAAGGGGGAAGGGGAGGAAAGGGAGATTGATAGGATGAGCTCTGCCCAAGATAAAGTTGATATGATTATACTGAATTATAAAATTCAATATCCTCTTTATTTGTAAATGTATCTTATTGTCACATCATGGCTTGATATTTAAGCTAGCATTAAATCATTAAAGCTACCCCTGCACCAGCTTGATCTGCCGGTGATATGTGGTTGTGTTCCACTTAGAACATTCTTACAAAGAGAACATTAAATAAATAGTTTAAATTTAAACCTAAATTATTCATTTATCACTTAACCAGATACAATCAATCAGCCAATGTATGTTTGCTATTTGACATGTGGTTCATTACTTAAAAAAAAGCCAAAACATTCATAGCAATCAATGGATTTAGACATTCAGTGGCTTCTGTTCATTCAATCAAATGGTTTTATTTAAATGGTTAGATCTTATGTACATTTTTAAGCTAAATTTGGAAAAAACACTATCATGCAGATACACTCCACACTTTGGAAATAGCATTAAAAGTTAGTTTAGTGCAGCAAAAAAAATAAAATAAATATTGTTGTGTGACAACAGACAATATATTGCCCAATCTAGTGGTGGGAGATAATAATTCAGATATAATTTTCAGAAACCAGATGATAAATAAAAAATACCACAACAACAACAACAACAACAACAACAACAACAACATCATCATCAACAACAACAACAACAAGCCTATTCCCAGTTCTAAAATAATTTAAAATAAAAGCTTCCACTGAGAAGAGGAATTTTCTGAATGGCCACTAATGCATTCTTGGAGGCCAACACACATATACAGCAGTAACAGACATTTATACCCTCCCTGAGAGAGGGAGGCCAATTAAATCCTATTGGATTCCAGACACAGATGGCTGTAGTTTTGCCAGGGGTTCAACTTGTGGTCCTTGCAAAAAATCTTACATATGTTTTTGATCTTATCGCAGAATTTATATCATGGGGCAACGTCTTTCACTTTTATTCCAAACCCCCCCCCCAACCCTATCTGCACGAAGTGCATACATACTAATATAGGAGTGCAATTAGCAGCAAGCTTCAGCAGCTGTGCTGTGATGAAGGTCTAAGAGTAATTATAGACCCCACTCATCACTGGCTCTCATTAATACCCAACTCTGCAGCCCAAGAGGGGAGGTCTTCCTTTCTGTTTCATTCCCACTCTCTTTCTCTTACCCCAATCTTACCACTTTACACCAATCCCACTTACCCTCCCCCCACCCCTATCTCCCACCTCAGACTCGGGAATGTGATTGTACTACATGCCACAAAAAATGACAGTCCATTTGAAAAGGTCAGCAGAGCTGTAACATATTGAGAAAGGTGCACATTGTCAGATTCCTTGTGTGGATGTGTTGGTGGGTTATAACGTGCAAGATGGTTGGCAGAGAAAGGGAACAAGGAAAAAGCAGTGCTCTCCTGGGTCAACCTCTTTTTGTGCCTGTCTATTCTATCTAAGATGGAGTCAAGGTGGACTAATGTACTCAGAACTCATAATCTCATAGTGGACATTCAACTTCATCAGTTTTGAAAGCATTTATTTTAACATTTATTTGTATATTCCACTGCTGTGTAGCTTGTTTACACATTTACAAGGAACTACAGTGACATTACTTTGCACTATTTTCATAATTTAATAGTTTTTCTCCTCAATTGTCATGTCAATTTCCTTTCTGTTTCCCATCCACTATGCAGGAATGTACATATCATTGGTCCTACCCATGTTGGGAGGGTTAAGGAAGCAAGTGCTTTGTCACTGAACAGCTAAACATTAAAACTAAATGCCAATTTTATTATGTCAGCCAACAGACACACACACTGGCCAGCACTGGGCAGAGTGATGGAGGAGAAAGAGGGTCATTCTAGGCCAGTCATTTTCTATAGGACTCTTGGCCACGGATGTGTGAGGTAACAAATCTCCCATAAATAATATTTATTTATTATTTTTATTTTTTTATGTATTTCATTGAATTTTTACTGTTTCCTTAATAATGGAAGAATTGAACTGCTTTTTAACCCCATAATATTTTTTTAGGTGAAAGCAATATTTGTGTGATGCAAAACCTGGTAGATTTGTTGTCAATTTTTGTCAATCATATTTAACTAACATTGTCTCATTGTCTGTTTAAACTGTGGTTGAATGATTGTATGATGCCCTGAATAATTTTCTATAAAAGTATAATTGCACTGCTGTGCACTCAGAGATTCTCCTGTTCTTACTTCTGTCAGATATGCCTGAGGAGTAATGTATATGTAAGAGGGGTTTGCCCTAAGCCTGCCTAGATTTTGCAACCTGCCACATTTACAACCAGACTAGAGAATGACCTCAAGGTATCATCTTGTATCACAGAGTAAATTCTTTATCTTTTACTTTAAAAACCTATAACAGCACAGTGCCTACAAATGCAGCTGCAATGCAGATGCCATTTGTCAACCCCTGACATCTTCAACATTTTCTGTACTGCTGCTCATATCCTTTAACTTCCCGTTGATTGTGTAACCCCTTCACTACATGCATGCCATTAATGTATTAAATCTAAATCTTATGATTATACATTATTTGGGAACTTCTATGATATACACACTAATCAACCATAACATTAAGACCATTTTCTTGTTTCTACATTCACAGTCCATTTTATCCTCTTACCATTCAGGCTGGGGTCCTTCTGTGACTTTGCATACTTTGTTAGCATCATTTCACCCTGATCTTTCATAGTAAGGACCCCACAGGACCACCACAGAGCAGCTATTATGTGGGTAGTGGGTCATTCTCAGCACTGCAGTGCTGCTGGAGTGTTTAAACATTGTGTCCCCTCACTGTCATTAACTTTAATGACATTAGTGTCACCAACTGCATTACCACATCTGTTTCTGCACAGTTTGTGTTGGTCATCCTCTAGTCCTTCAACAGTGCTCACAGGAAGCTGCCCACAGGACGCTGTTGGCTGGATATTTCTGGTTGGTGGACTGTTCTCAGTCCAGCATTTATTCTGCGAGGTTTAAACACTTCAGCAGCACTGCTGTCTCTGATCCACATGTACCAGCACAACACACCCTAACACACTACCACCATGTCAGTGTCAATGCACTGCTGAGAATGACCCACCACCCACATAATACCTGCTCTGTGGTGGTCCTGTGGGTTCCTGACCACTGAAAAACAGGGTGAAAGGAAGCTAACACAGTATGCAGAGAAACAGATGGACAACAGTCTGTAATACTTGTGATCCTGTATGGTAAGAGGAGCTCACATAAAGGACAGTGAATGTAAATGGTTGGTAAGTGTGAATCAGTAGTATAGTTATTAAAATTGAGGTGTCTGGATACTTCTGTTGTTCGCAGTTTAGCTTTACTAATGAGAGTTTTAGATTTACCTGTTTAAACACTTAATAGAAAGCTAGAAATTGATAAACGAATGCTTAACTCTTGAAAATAAAAGTGCCAAAGTGGTTGCTTTTATACAAATTCCATTTAACTTATTTTTCTCAATGGCATCAGTACATTAAAAAATAACAACACTTTTTTAATGGACTACCCTGTAGGGTTAGGTACAGAAAAATAATGAAAGAAATCAGAAACTCATTCATTGTAACAAAAAATGGGTTTAATGAAACTAATAATAATTCAAATGCACTACTATTGTGTGGATTTACACAGATGTGAGTACTGTGTGTGCATGAAACATTGGGTTAAAGCAGTTTTCGTTAGCATGTAATTTATTGTTTGAGGTGAGCATCCATGCTAGCTTCCATCTGTGTGCTAGTTCATAACCAGTTAAAACTGTTCTAAGTACTGTATTATGACGTATCACCCGTTTTTAGAAATATCACTGTTATGGAGAATGTATCAATCAACCTAGTTTATAGCTTTTAGCTGGCACCAAGCAAACAAGTGACTTCTACTCTTGACTTCTACACTTGCCAGAGTTACTTGACTTTACACATTATTCTGCGTAACTGCAGACATTCGCTTAAGTGTGAGAACTGAAATCATCTTAGTGTTAGTCAGTAATTTAGATTTAGCTCTAGAGTTCATCCATTCATACCAAAAGCAATAGACTTCATTTATGAAATACTTTTAAATCATAAACAAATGACTAAAAACAATGGAGAATGTCTAAAAGCATTTAAATCATGAGTCACGCTGGATCCACAACTCTGAATTCTGGTAAACTCTTTCATTGAGTTCAATATTTACTTAATAACTTCTCGAGTGTGCGATTTGCAGGCCTGTAAGTGTTTCTGCTGTTCACTTGACACCCGCAAAAGCTCTAGAAACACTGACTAAAAACAGTGTGTAGAATTTCAAGTCAATCTAATCCAAAATCACTTTCCACTTCAGAAGGCACTTGGGTGCAGCATGATAGGATGTAAAAAATAGTTGTAATGTTCACATTTCTGCTGCTGAAAGACCAGACGGCCCACCCAACTGAAATGCTTGTGGTTAAATGACACCATCTTTGAACAGATGCTCCATATATGCATCCATTACTGGCTTATGGTAGGTTGTTTCAAAACACACTCTGATGGATTTTCATAATATGCGAAGTAAATGCAGCACAACTGAAATAAATGGTTCTGCCATGGTTAAAGTCTAGGTCAAACTCACCTTACAAGACCACCCTAAAAATGACCACACTGAATGATTGACTTCTTTTACACACTCTTAAATGAAGGCACAATCCATTAAAATAAGGTTATGTCATTTCTCTGCAATCAGTTATTTAAAGAAGAAACATCACTTTTTTTCCCCACAGCATCACAAGAAGAACTATCTAAAGGGGTAAACGTGTCATTGTGCCTTAATGACCAAAATATTTGTAGAGTAACATTACTCTTTTTCTTCCTTACAGTGGAGTCTTATATTCCTTTTAAATTCTGAACAACTCCAGTCATGGTAATGTCACCATGCTGAAAAACAGGGGCCATTTAGCAGGGACTAGTGTTTGCATGCAGGTCCTGTAGCTCACCACCAGAAGAAGGAAAAAAAAAAACAGCCTCAAAGAGAGAAAAGAGAGGAGAAACATAGGATTTGCTATGAGTAACAAGGAATGAATGGTCGGCCGCCCTAAAACCACCTGCACCTTTCAGAGGATTTTGGTTCCAAGGCTCCTGGAATGAGCCCGAGCAGACACGCGCGACTGCAGGCGCACCAAGGCCCCCTACCTGCAGTGAAGAATAAGACATTTTTTGCACTGCAGCCTGACATTCAAACCCCCCCCCCCCCTTCCTCCTCCTCCTCCACCTCCTCCTCCTCCTTCGAAACAAAGAAGGAGACAAGCAGGTGCCGTGTCAGGAAGAAGGAAATGTCCCAGTAGGAATATCCCAGTATTCACAGACCAGTATATAAAATTACAACAAATAATTGTTTATGTATTTGTGATGTCATAATGGGTAAATGAGGCTAATTGTGGGTCTAGGAAAAGCAAACAGCACTGGAGACAGTTTTTTTTTTTTTTTCTTTTTTTTTTTTTTATGTGCTGTCTCGACCTACACAAACAGTTCATCCCCTGGTCTCGGTATCTTTCCACGGTCCGACACATTCAGCCCCACATCTGCTTACAGTCCACTGACCTGCACAAGTCAACAACACACCTGAGAGCTGAGAAAAGTTTTAGTGAACCAAATCAAAGAAGAAACGTGATCTCCATTCTCTGTGGCCAAGAGACACATCTATCCCCACATCATCTTCTCAACACTAAGTGCTTCAAACCACAGCAGCAGCAGATCGCTGACCAGCAGGCTTTAAACCAATGTTTCCCAGAAGAAGGTCTAATCGACAAACAAGCCACGCACCTCGCAACCTTCCTCAAGGCTCCTGGAAGCAAGGCTGAACTAGTGCTGAGCAGAAATTCAGATTCCTGCTGCAGCTGAATAGCTGACCATTACTCAGCACCTCCGGCGTCTTTAAGCACTTTGAGATGAAGCTTCTCCTGTACAAACACCAGCAACTTCACCTTTACACCAGTATGGAGAAGGTAGATGTTAGACCTCCCCTTGAAACCAACACCAGTCAAGGAATCCACGCATGGTGTCATTTAATGTCAGTAAGACCATAAAATACAGAGCATGGGAGTTAACCACCCCCCCCCCCCACACACACACACACACACACACACACACACACACACACACACACACAATAGATAGCAATGTACAGGTTTACCTTTTCTTCCAGAAGTTGATCTCAGTGATCCTTATCCAACAAGCAGTGGAGATCTGATCTGAGATCAGGAGAGGAGCCTGTACTTGGCACTAAAGCCGAAGGTGAGAGAGACTCAGAAGGGTCTGGGGTCCGAACTCCGGGGGTCTGATCAGCTCAGTGCCCCCCTTAGTCTCCCTTCCCTCCTGAACCGCAGATCCAGCTGATGGAGGTCTCTTCTCGTCTTGTAGAAGCGCTGACCATCACTGCCCTGCCCTAATCAAAGCCTCTCAATTTGGCCAGGTACAGCAGAACCATCCATCTTCAGAAAAGCCGACAGATCAGAGCCCCTCGAGCTCCGCATCCTCGCGGCGAAGCGCGCGTGAGAAAGAGCCCCGCGGCACGGCGCGTCGCAGCGCACGGAGGCACCGCATCTCTGACCGGCGGTGGGCGTTTTATAGGGACAGGTCTTCCTTACTCAGCTGCCACGATGCCTCATCCAGAGCCCCTCTGTCGGCGGAGGACTCACAGCACTGAAGTCACACGACTGGAGCAGCTGGAGCTTCGGAGAAGAGAAATCGTCCTGTGATGGGAAATGTTTAACCCTTTAAGAGCCTCGAGGCAAATCCTGGTAAGATCCCGGACGGCTGGCAATCAGCACGCATTAGTACACACCGATACAGACCCCCCCCCCCTTCCCACCTGGAGGGGCTTCAAAGGAAGATTAGACAGAAGTATGTTGAGTAGACATAAGAGCAATCAAAGGAGTGGAGAAGCGCAGCTGCTGGATTTCAGCACTCCGGACAGCGCCTGCTCAGCCTCTCTCAGCAGCTCTGGACTCTTAACGCAGGGGCTCAACCACCCAAAGGCATGTCTCTCACTATCCCCTTTCACTGCGCTAAGCAGTTTACCCCTCTCCATCTTGATCTCATTTTCAGGATGACCGGTCTTGGCTGCTCAGGTTCTTACTGTAGAGAGATATTCCCACAGTGGAACTGAAAGCCAGGCTGCATCGTGTGAATCCTGTGGATCCTGCATTTTAATAGTGTAACAACTG
Source organism: Acestrorhynchus altus (assembly GCA_034509495.1). Classification (NCBI taxonomy): domain Eukaryota; kingdom Metazoa; phylum Chordata; class Actinopteri; order Characiformes; family Acestrorhynchidae; genus Acestrorhynchus; species Acestrorhynchus altus. The sequence continues at coordinate 25,099,232 of CM067517.1, read as the reverse complement.
CCCTAGGGTAAATATTGTGGACGTGGGACAGAAATAATTTCACAGTGAGCTCCACAAATACCATTTCACACTGCTTAACACCTTTGACCTTTTCTGTCACAGTGTGAAGCAAATGACGGCAGGTTGAAGCCCCTCAAAAATGAACGATTGATGTTGCTTTTTAAAACACATGAAAATGAAACCCATCAACCATAACATTATCAGTCCCTCCTGGTCTCTGCATTCACTGTCCATTTAATTTGGCCCTCTTTGTATTTTGTCCATCTGTTTATCTGCATATTTGTGAGAACCATTTCTCCCTAATTATTAATAATCAGGACCATCACAGAATAGATGTTAGGTGGGTGGTTGGTCATTCTCAGCCCTGCAGTGACACTGACATGGTAGTGGTGTTAGTGTGTGTTGCACTGATATGAGCATAACAGACACAGCAGTGCTGCTGGAGTGTTTGAACACTGTTTCCACTCACTGTCCATGTTATTAGACACTCCTACCTAGTTGCTCCACCTTGTAGATGTAAAGTCAGAAACAGAAGCTCATCTGTTTCTGCACAGTGTGTGTTGGTCATCCTCTGGTCCTTCATCAGTGCTCATAGGATGCTGCCCACAAGACACTGTTGGCTTCTGGTTGGTGGACTGTTCTTAGTCCTCTAAAGGGTTTAACCACCCCATCAGCACTGCAGTGGAGCTAATAAAACAGACGGTGACTGTAGATCATAATGTTATGGTTGATCAGTGTATGTTTATGAATAATATCTGGACTTCTGTGGAGGAAATTCTAAATCTGTAACTGACTTGCTCATTTTTGAGAAACATTGACTGGCCTGCACGCTTTTGCTGAAATACCTGTAAACTCCCATTACAGAATTTGACTGACTGTTCCACTTTACCAGTGATACTCCTTCACACTGACTTACTTTAATAAAATGTTACATTATTAAAATTACTTCTATTTTGTTTTATATTATATTTTCCTCTACACTTATATATTTGATTAAGTTTAGACACACCTTTCATTCCAAGACAACAGAATAAAACATGACATTTTAACATTTTCAAAGGTTGGAGCCAGTGATGGATCCAAGTTTGGCAGATCATGTTTAAGTTTCCCATTTTATCCCTTTTCCCCAAATTCATCACATAGATCCCAACATTTTGATTCACATTAAAAAAAACAATACAAATATAAGATCTAATCCTAATCTAAACCTTACAAACTATTATTATATGTGTATTGTTTTATCTGATTTTTCTAATTAGTTCCATTCCACAGTACATGTCCATTTACACTACCACAGAACTGCAATTAATCAATTACACACCGTATACAGTATGAAATTACACCATATGTTCAGTTGTTTGTAGACACACATTGTCATGAAAGAATTCAGCTACTTTAAGTTGCACACACTGCTGATAAGGTGAACGAACATAACTTGCTTAGTCCCTGTAAAGAAGTACTGCCAATAAAACAGGACTGTCTGGAGATGATTAACATGAACCTACTGGCATCATGCCTAATGTCAAGCATGGGCTAGAGGGTTATAAAGCCCCCAGCATTTATCTGAGACACAGTTTAAATGTGTTGGGGAGTTGGGGATGAGGTACGGCGGTGATCGTCCAGGATCCTGACCTCACAGGAATGCTCCAACACCTTGTAGAAAGACTTCAGTAGAGAAAGTTACCCAAACAGAGGCAGGATAAACTCTTTTTAGTACCTTTGATTTTAGAGGAAATATTTAATGAGTAGATGTCTTAGTGACAACTGATGAAAGGAATTATTGTTCTTCTTGTTCATGTCATTCTTCCTTGGCAGTTTTGAAAACAGGACACTTGACCTCCAGAGAACTGAGGGAAAGAAAGAGATAAATGAGATCAAGACTAACAGAATTGAGGTTTGGAGCAACCAGAGCCAAAACACACCTGCTGAAGCCTTTCTCTGGGGCATTAGAAGTGATTGACTGACAATAAAGAGAAGCAGGAAAGTCAATAAGAGAGAAGGAGTGAGAACAGGAGCTAGAGGGTTTTGTGAGCAAACACAGACACCCCAGAACCAAATCATGGTGCAGGTGGGACTGACCAGTGGTCTGCAAGGCAATCTGAGAGAATAAAGAGGAGAAACAGATACAAACATCATGCTGTGCCTTACAGAGTGGTCTGACAGATAATGACGTGAAGTCAAGTAGAAGGACTTGTAAGAAGGAGGCCAAAAATGACCTAGCTTCGGGGATTCAAGGGGGGGTCGTTGTCTTTTGACTGATAAGAAACCGCATATATGGAAAAGATACCTGATAGTGGGTTTTTCTGCAATTGGTTGGTCAAATATTCTATGCTTTGTATCAAATCAATTACCTCCAATTAGTTCAGTTAATTCAAATTTACATGCTTCACTGAAGTTTTGCAGTGATGGAGGGCTTACTATTTTAATATTCAGATCAGAACATTTAATCCAAATTAAGCATGGATGAGTAGCCACTGGCTACAGATTTATTTTGTCATCTGGCTCAGGGAACTGGTGGGAGGGGCATACTCTTCTCATAAAGGCTGCAAAAATGCTTGAACTGTTATACAGGTCATTCTTTTATCTCTCAGTCTAAATGAATCGGAAATGAATGCTTTATTGCAAGAGCTGCTAATAAGGAATCATGTATCTTCACTCCCAGAAACAACATCTCAGTCTCTAAATGCTCCCAGCCAAGCAAAGTATGAGCCACTAGTCAAGTCAAGCCAAGAGTCATGCTTCAATGATGTCATGCTATAATTTGGTTGCTTGCACATGCCAAGATACAGTGAAGGATGCCACCAGAACAAAGTACCGCATTCTCTTGATGTTGTAATGGGAAGCTATAAAATGTATGCAGATCACCACACAAGCATGTTTAACTTTACCAGATTAAAAACGAATGAGTGTTAAAACGAAGCATGAATGAAGCAATTATAATTTGCATTTTGTGGCCTCGGTACCATGGCTGGAAACTTTAAATCCCACAAGGTTGTGTTTTAGTATATATGAAACTGACGTTAATTATGAGAGTAATGCAGTTATGAAGCTGACTGAAGTGTAGGCCGCTGTACAGTGAGCACCTTCTGACAGGCAGTGGTTTGGTCACTAAATGCTCGTTGATATGGAAGGTCAATGAAGGTTATTCCAGGTGGCCTTAACTGACAAAAGACATTTGCAAACGATCATAAACAATAGCAAAAGTCAGCTTTTGAATGGACAGAGTAAGAAACACTCTGACTAGGGCTTAAATACTTAACATTTCTTTTTTGGTAGAGCAAGGGAGACCTACACAAAAATCTGTAAACAATCATACATTCAGCATGTATGACAACAGCAACAATGTAAATGTTACATTACAAAAAGAACACACATTGTTGTTTCATTCAGATTACCTCTTAATTTGACAAAACGTCAACATTTTCATAAGACGAGGGAATTCTCAGCTTTGTTGTTGTTCTTACAGCAGTATTTTATGTTTGTCTGCTTCTTGCTAAATCAGGAACATGAACTGAATTTCTGGAAAATCTGATATGGACATCGTCACAACCTCAAGCAATCATACCATCATATCTCAAGAAACAACAGCAAATGAAGTCAATACAATGTGAACTACTATTAGTTGCCAGTTTTTTCCTACTTCGTATGGACAATCATTGGCCCATTATTCTGGTATGTCTACCACACTGAAGCTCTTTGAATGTGTATAATTACTAACTGTTATTCCTTTGTTGAGGCACATTTTTTCAGACACTGCTTACCTCATCCATCAGTGAGAGAGAGAGAGAAAAAAGAAAGAAAGAAAGCAGAAAAATGAATCTGGCAGCAAGGCATGGACATTGTTATTGGCCACTGGTGTTTTAACATATGCTTTATTACTGGAAATTAAGAGTTTCATTTTAGAAGTGAATATCTGTGTATGTTTGCATAAACAGTTCTATAAATATAGGTCTATGTAGGGAAGTCTCCAAGGTGCTTACTCAGTGCCCTTGGTATCTCAAGTCTTGGCTATGGCAACTACCTCCCGGCAACTCCATTCAGTGGCATGACTTATCCTAAAATACCTCATTCACTGTATCTGAACTTCACTCAACTTCAAATATAAGATGGCAAGACATCCATCAAGATGTATAGAACACTTTTGTTCTGTCTTTCCAGGAAGATGGTGGAACAAATGTCCATTGGGTGTCCAAATCATAGACTGTATATAAGACTGGAATGGACACACACTGAAAAAATATCCAGCAGGTATTAACATTTCTTACCAATTTTGGCCCCAACCTTCTCCAATAATTCACTCCTTTTAAAGAGTGTGATGCTTTAGTAGAATCAGCTCCTGTCTCTACTATACTGAGCACGCTCTCGATCCAACTGTTTACTGCACAAATTGTTTTTACAAAACAAAATGTCAGCTTCCATTTTGGCATCATTTGGCTTCAAAAGCTCATAATGGGAGAAGCATGGACATACTCACCAATCTTACACCCAGTTTATTGTCCTATCAGACGAGTCACTCTCTGTCCTCTCACACCTTTTGAAAAACTCCTTTATCTTAATAGCACTTAATGAACATTAATCTTGCACTCATTATAGCTTGTTTTCACAATTAAATGTCTTACTTTGATTTTTTTGAGATTCCATCACAACTTAGACGTATTCTTTGAGAATAACATATCAAATTATCATGACCAAATTCCAGCTACTGTGACCATGTGAACAGTACTCAACCCTTGAGCAAACCAACAAGCAAAACAACAACATCAAATGCAAACTTACAAAACCTGAAACAAAAGAAACCAGAGAGCACAAAACTAGTCAAACTCTCATTAGCAGAAGAGGGGAATAGATTGCTTAACAAAAAGTCAACAACACCCTGCTTTTCCCCAAAGAAATGTGATCCCTTGTGGCCACTCACAGAACTGCACAGTATTACATAAAACCCAATACAGAGGCAACATTCTGAGAATATAGGCATTAAAAACAGGGGCCTTAACACAGCAAATGAAATTTACAGCTTAATTTGTTATTTTATATGACTTCCTAAGCATGCCCTTTAAATTCTTCCAAAAAGGAGTGACGGCTAATCTTTAATCACTGCATGTTTGGTCTTAACTGTGTGCTGAGCTCTGATTCTGCTTATAAAGACCAAACATGAACCAGCTCCTCCATACCTGATGACAGCGGTCAATATCTGATCCTTCAAAAGCATTCAAGCTTCAGAAATAGCTTCACTCTTCAAAATCTGTACAATATCTGCAGAATTTTCATTAATAAATGTGTTTCGAAAGTTATTGCTAATTTGCTGATTATGTTAATCATCATAATGGTGGAAACAGCAAGCAATTTTATAAACGTTATTCAGGTATGTGTGACCATTTGAGGCTTAGCCTTTGTTTGTGTTGTGGCAGGTAGAGAATTACTCACATGTTAACGTATGATGATGAGATCATGCAGTCCAGCCTAGAACAGTCAGGGAGAATCTCTCAGACTTCAGCCATCACAACAAAACCCTGCCTTGGGGCCCAAAAGAGCCAAATCATATTCGACGAAACAGAGAAGGAGAGCAGGTGTGTTTGAGGTGCCTGTTGATTTGTTATTAATAAGCTTTAACACTCATCCCTTTAGGGCCAGGCATTGTCAATGTCTCTTTTGTTCTACACAGAGGATTTGCATGGCTTTTCAAATCATCCCCCGGCATCGACTTTCAGAAAATCAGTCCACTTCTTTCTAAACTGAAGTCAGTGGCAGATGTGTTGAATTGAGTTATCTTTTGAGCATAGTGGTGAAGCTGCACTATGAGTTCTCTATGAACCATGCTTTTATCAGTGTGCAACTTTCTTTTCTTTTCTTTTCTTTTCTTTTCTTATTTTTACTGATGTTTTTTTTACTCTAGTCTTTTTTTATTTCACCTGAAACCTAAAATTTGTTTCCATTTTTTTTTTGTGCAATGTATTTAAACTGTGTCCGGTACTGATATGAATACATTTCATCCATAATAATTACCAAGTGCTTTGGAGCTTGTACCTCACCCTTAACCTGTTACTATCTAGAACCTAAGCAACTGCAAAATAAAGCATGATGTGAGCGTCAGGCCATTTTGAGCACTGGAGTGACATGGACATAGTGTGTCAAAAATGTTCAGCCTTTGGTCAGAAAATCAATCATTGATAAAGGGGAGGAACATGTCAAACACAAACTGCGTACTGAACATGAAATACCCTTATGTCTCAATGGAGCATATCTACAACATACCAGTGTACCACACTGAGCACAGAGAAAGAAAGCACCAACAACCGTCTGTGTATGTGAGAACCAAAATAAATAAATAAATAAATAAAAATAATCTCATATATCTCTCAGATATTTCATGTGTCTATTTTAATTAGTTTAAAGTCACTGTAGCTAACCACCCTGGATGGTGGTGAAGACTGCAACAACAGCGTGTTCAAGTTGTTCAACCAACTTCCAAACAAATTCAAATGGTTGGCTTAAACTATCTGAATCAAATGGGAAGACAGGGCAGGGCACCCTGGTGGATCCCACTACTGACAAAGAAGAATAAAAAAATCACAAACCTTCTGGGGGAATGTCCTGTGGACAGAGAACAAAACAACCCTTTAACAAAACACCTCATTGAATCATTTACAGAAAACGACCTAAAAAAAAAAGAAAAACAGCAACATGTCCCTATAGTTCAAATATATCTTTGGGGTTGTTTGTCTTGAGTATCTTCACTGATGATATCTGAAGACTGAATGTTCAATTACAATTTAGGCCCCAAAGTCAGAGAGTTGAGATTCTGTCGGGGTCATCCAGCAGGTCAGTGATATGCATGTGCCGGAGAGTTCTGAAGTGGTTGGAAATGAGTGCAGATCCAAATCTTATAGAAAGACTTCGGAGAAATCTCAGTCTGATAGACCTGGAGCGGTTGGCCATAGAAGAGTAGAATATTCCAGTAGAGAGGCACATGAAACCCGTCTATGGTTACAGAAAGTAATTGATTTGTTCTAAAGGATGTGATTTCAAGAATTAACATGAGGTTACCGATAATTCTGATAAGTTCATTTTTAAACATCTCACTTGTATTTTTTATGTGCAGATGTTTAATGTAGTGTAGTGTCCTGAAAAGGGAGCTACTGACACATATCCTGTTTACAAATACATCTCCATGTGATCGAAAATGCATCAGTGCACATTAAGAACAAGTTCTCACAAATTAACAGAAATGAGAACCGAACCACAGTGTGAAATGTAAGACTTTCAGTTTGTTTGAGTTCAGATGGTGTACAGATAAACTCTGCCATCTACCTGTGTATGATCTCCGTGAGTGAGTCTCGTCTTACTTCTCGTAGAGTCTTGCCCACACCGCAGAGAAAATGAGTGTATTTGAAGCTTGTTTTGATCCAAATGTTAAAACGTGGAGAATGGGTTCTTTAGACTCATTGAATAATGCTGCAGTTCTGCTTAACACATTTCAGTGATGGCCAATTTCACAGAAGACGTGCGGGTCAACAAAATGATGATGAGATGAAAACATTTTTATCATTTTGTCAAACAAATTCCAATGCCATGTACACTAGACACCGCCTTTAAATGAGACTTGTTGCATTCACTTTAGCTTTTATTTCTGATTGATTTGATTTCAGCTGGGATTTTCAGCCATGCTTTAGCAGTCAGACAGACCTGTGACATACTTCACTATCAAACAGCTTCTTCTTCACCGTCAGCATTTTTTAAAGGAAAGATATGGAGCATGCTTATCTCCAGACTTTTCCCGTTTGCTCTATTTTCTGCATGGCACTCCCCATTGAGGCATTTAGTTATGACACCCTGAGGGCAGAGGTTGAATGTTCTCTGCACTGAGATATGAAGCATGAAAGACATATTTAAGGCTCTAAAGCATATATATTACCTTTACATGTTGTTCAGGGCCATTTCATCCTTTTGGCAAACTTGGAGTCAGTTGATGAAATAAATAAATAAATAATTAATTAATATGTGTTAAAGCAAGAAAACTTTTATTCTAGATAGTTTTGGATTAATCATACAGTGATATCGGCCTTTAAATAAATACATAAAAACAAACAGATATAAATGTTAAAAAATTAAAAAAAGAGTTGTAACTTTGACCCAATAGTACATCTAAATGTATCAGTTTAAATTATGTAATTCTATAGTTCTGTAATTATCCCAATCCTTTGGAAGAATGTGAACTTCATCATGCCCGAGAGTATAAATCTGCAGCTTAATCTAGCATTACAACAACTCTTCATCCAGCAGCACATCCAGATGCCAGTGAAACCACCATGGCGTTTCATCAAATGAAAGGCTCAGCCTCAAAAAATAATCCTTTAGTAGAGCGAAGAAAGGGAAACGGCTTTCTGAGGAGAGAGACGAAGTAAACAATGATTATTATTTTGAGCGGAGAGGAAGAACGAACCACCCCGTCATCAAGCAATCACTTTCAGTGTGAAAGATGACTCCAGCAGCCAGGGAATTTAGCTTCGTGGCCTTGCTCAGTCTATAATAAAAGAACAGCACTTGTTCCTGTTTCCTGTTTTCCTTTTTTTTTTTTTTTTTTTGTCTTTTTCAGCTGCTGTACTTGAAAATTCTGTGCCCTAGATTTGAATATGGTGCAGAGGGAAAAAGTAATTATCACACAACATTTTCACACAGTCAAGTAGTTCACAAATTGAAGCCACTATCAGCATGGTTTAATGCAGCGGTTCAAACCGAACAGTTAACTATCTATTATTGCAGCAGAGAAAAGCATTTGGAAGAGGTACAGTTGTGCATTATGTTAACGTCATTTACCATTATGCTAAGAAACACCAGATTTTGAATCTAACAGGACCATGTTACTGCAGTTTCTCTCTGTGATAGAACATCCACTTCAGAAGTCAGTTTGGCATTTGAACTGCAGTGGATGTAGTGAGCCAACATTCAACCACATGAAGTCATGCAGGAAAACAATAGGTTTAAAATATGTTCCTAACATACAGTTTATATATATATATGATTTACTTCTTGGGCATTCGTGTCTGTGTGACACAAGCAGTGGTAGTGGCATGGTGGATTATGTTGTGCTAGTTAGAATCTGTCAGGCACAACGGTGTCGCAGGGATTTTTACACGCAACAGTAGCACTTCTGGCTTGAACATAGTCTGCCAACCGAAAATATCCAGCTCACAGTGATCCTGTGGTCAGAAAATCAATCATGGATTAAGGTCTAGAGCAGCAGTCACCAACTCTCCTACCTGGACCATCCTTCATATACCTACTCAACAACATCTGAGGGAAATAATTAATTGGTTATATGGGGTCGATTAGGGATTAACTTTATAAACCTTAGTACTGAGCTTTACAGCATTCATGTCTCAGGATCACAGTAATCTAGAGACATGATACACATACAATAACAAACTACAATACTTACCCTAATAATGTAATTTAATAGCAGTCTCAACATTGTGTGATGAACTGATGTCACTGACCCAGAAATTAGGTTATAGAGTAAAAACAGAAGGGTTTGTTTGGCTCTTTCTTTGCTCACACAGTGTTCAAGTTTCAGAATAAAAGTCCTGTGAATGACTTAATGTAGTCTTAATTTAGGAAACCTAATTTGGACTATTGTCAAGTATTATGAAGAATTTACTATTATAAAAAAACAAACAAAAACAAACAAACAAACAAATAAATAAATAAATAAATAAATAGTAATTAAAAAATAATAATAATTATTTATATATATATATATATATATATATATATATATATATATATATATATATATATATATATATATATATTGGGTGTATTCAAGGTTTACAACAGTATATTAAACCCTGCTTGGCTCTTATGCGGTTAGTGGCAGTCAACTGTAAACAAGGTCAATGCTCCCTTTGCCTTGATCCTGCAGTCATCCTTTTCCAGTACATGAATCGCATGCACTGAGGACCAAATTGAATTTCCACGCCGCCCCCGCCACTCCCTGCTGCTCCCCGCCAAGTCCATAAACAACAGCAGAGAGCATCTGGGGCAATTTATGCGCATTTCAATGGAACCTCCCATGGCTGAGAATGGCACCTTGTAATTGTCACAAACATTTGAGCACGGTCAAGGTGACATCTCTGTTGTGGTCCATATGCATCCGGCCCACTTTCAAAACACACCTACTCGACCATCTCTCTTTTATCTAGTTTTGAGTTCAGTAAGTCTGCTCTGTATTAAAATCTGGAAAGAACGGAGCACATTCCAACAATCTATCATTTAAAAGCAGTTGTGACTGAGCTGTTTTGATGATTTAAGGGATGATACATCCATTATCTATTGATTATGGCTTACCTCTCTTGGTGTGATGCACAACAGTCTGTTCCTGATTAGGCTTTAGTTAAGATCTTGCTTTGTTGAGGTCTTGTTTGCTTGCCGTCACTGAAATACAGTGTCTGTAAACAAAGATAAACCTCCAAATCCCCTCGTTCACCCTGCTCTCCTTCATTTGTTTATTTAAATGACCTTTGAACTTCTACATTTCAACTCAACTCTGATTGCAATGAATGGGGCCTTGATCTGCACTTAAACAAACAGACACTCCTGTTGCACCCATAACAATGCAACACTACACAGGACTCAGCAATTGTGACATTTATTGTTATTGTGATAAAGTACAACACATTATGCTTTTTCTAAGAATATTATGGATAGTTACTAAACTGAGGACTGACCAACTGCATGCTTAATGATTTAAAAAAATATTAATTATAGTGGCATGCACAGGTTTGGGCATCCCAAAATGTCTTTTTCTGTGAATAGTTAATTGAGAATTGAGTAGAATTAAAATTGATCTTTAAAATCAATGAAGATAAAGATGTTTTATTAACAGTTTAAGCAAAATTTAAAAATGCATTTGTATAGGGCCCCTCCGTGAGCAGGCCAAAGGGCAACAGTGGCAAGGAAAAATTCCCTCAGAGCTGGAGGAGGAAACCTCCGGAGGAAGCAGGCACAAAAGTGGGGACCCATCTTCCTCTGATCAACTACTTATACATAGTTAGTTAGGGGACACTTGACCACCACAAAATATGTTCATCATTTGGTTTTGTAAAATGCCAGAGACAAGCAGGAAAGTAACATCCTGCAAAAGGTTGGTCATTCCAAGAGAGGCTAAATGACATGAACTCTTCAAATCTTATTCCAAACTCAGCAGCCATGGGCTCCTTTAAGCATGTGTGGCGCACTCTCAAAAGTAAAATAAATGATGCCCACAACGCAGAAGAGGCATAGCAACCAGGAAAGTGTAATTGTTTGTTTTGTTCATAAATGTAAACTAGCAAAAAGGTGTCCGAATATACATACTTACATACATACATACATACATACATACATATGACTAGAATATATCCCAAGAATTTCTTAATATTTTCCCATTTTGCACATACTACCATATATTACGATTCACAATGACCTCCTGCCCACTGATGGTGAGGTTTTGCCAAATGTGCATGAACCAGCCTCCAATGCAGCTCTGTCCCTTTTATGGAGCTTCTAATAAAGGAAAAATGGATGGAATCAAATGCAAAAAGGATAAGAAATTCATACTGGACTCTGGTAATGTTTAGGTTCAGGATTAGGGAAAGGGTTGTGTTTATATTTAGTTTATGTTACAGTTAAGCTTCTGGTTAGGCTAGGTTAAAGTTAGGCTAGGTTAAGGTTAGGTTATGGTTAAGGTTAAGGTCAGGGTTGCTGGTTCACTGGTTCACTGGTTGCTTTCTAATATTCTCTGTTTGAATAATTTGATTCCCACATGTCTGGGTTGTGTTTGTAAATCAGACATAAGCACAAAAGTCAAAGTATATTTGGTACAAATTGTACAATTTATGAAATGCTGTTTAAGTGACATATGTACAAACTCCTTTTGAGACCAGGCTGAAATATGAAATCTCAGTTAATAAGAGTGGTGAAAATCATAATGATGTCTGGAAGACCAAGAAAAGTCGTAGCATTGCTAGAAACCCTAATCAAACCCTGTTTGTACTAAAAAAGGCCTTGAGGATGATCTACTGGACTGTGGAGTTGTGGTGCAATATTGTACTGTGCAAGAACACAAGCACAAGTATGGACCTCATGGACCTCTACGGCTACACACAAGCAGGTATTTTGAGTTGGGGTACCCAAACCTTTGCGTGTCACTGTAAATGAAGTGCAAAGCAGTACGGGAAATGATTATCATATCACTCAAGCCTACTGCTACATTGCCCTACTATAATCAGGGGACTATATGAGGTGTGGCATAATATTATATATAAAATAATATATAAATATATAAAATATTATATATTTTTTTCTCTTGAAAATGTCCAACATCCTCCAAAATAATACCTTAATAACAAAAAATAATCCACCCATTACATGACATACTAATGAATACTGTTAATACTCATCTACTACTTTGATATACTCTTTGATATGGTAGAACACAGCCTCCATATTAGTTGAGACGTCCATGTGTCTTTCTTTCTT
>CM067517.1:24972651-25084490 GCA_034509495.1 Acestrorhynchus altus | reverse complement strand
ATATATATATATATATATATATATATATATATATATATATATATATATATATATATATATATATATGGGGTATCTCAATTTGTTTCTATCCATACCTTATACATTTTAGTCTAAATAATTTTACTATATTTATTTATTTATTTATTTATTTATTCCGTTCTACCAGTGTTTTTCATCCAAGCTTAAACTGTTCCTATACAACATAATGTCATGTCCAAACCTCTTTGAGTAAATATGGTAAAGTCCTTCCAAAGACCACAGAAAGCAAATATTATTCAGGTGCCCATTAGGAGCAGGGAGGCACGCAGCCAAAAGCATGAATTATCCAGAGCTCATCTGTGGAGATGTGTCACGAGCATTCACATTCAGCAACTTTGCTGAAACCCTTAATTTCACGGCCCATCGCTCTCAAAGCTAACACCTGATCGCTGATCAGGCCACAGACCCATGAGGACGATAGGCGCCGGGCAGAGAGAAATAAAAACAAAGAGAAACACAGGAACACACAACCATTTCAGCCCGAGGTGACTTAAAGCACCTTGGACTGAAATCATAGAACCAGCTCTAATATAGAGTGATAGAACTCAACAATCACCTCATGGTGTATGAAAGGAAGTGAAAGAAAAAAAAATACTAGCTCCATGGGAAAATGTTTTGTTCTATAACAGTGTTTGCCAACCCTGTTCCTGGAGGCACACCTGCTCTGCAGGTTTTAGAGCTTACCCTGCTCCCCACACACCTGATTCAACTAATCAGCTCATTAACAAGCCCTTCAGAGTTGCAAGGGGTGTGTTAATGCTAAAATGTTCAGGGCAGGTGTGCGTCTAGGAACAGGGTTGGGAAACACTATTCTATAAAGTTCCTATTCATTTATTTATTTATTTGTTTGTTTGTTTGTTTGTTTTTTTATTGTATTATTATTATTGTAAAATACATGCCCTTTTCTAGGGTCTCAAAGCATAAACTGCATTTCCATTCTGTGTGTAGAGCCCAGCATAGCATAATGATGATTTGATGGGCAAGCAAAACAAAAATAAAATACAAGTAAAATATGACTTATTTAATATTGAGCACTCTCTGCATCTTAAATATGTATGTATTGCATATCAGCTACTACCACTAGCTACTACAGACACTGCTAAAATAATGTTATCTGTGTAAATACACTTTTTCACCGCATTTTAAATGTCTCTTATATGCAGGAATTTATGTTTAAAATCACAATAAACACAAAATTATTGCCATTATTGCTATTACTTGCAGCAATTTTGGATATCCTTTGTTTCATGTGTTAATTTTGTCTTCTCCATTTCATTTTAGTGGGGTTGTAACATGTCCAGCCAACCCAACATTTCATGTGTCATGTGTTTTAAACATTCACATAATGAGCCCATTAGTTGCAAGAAACAGAGTCATACCTCCATGATTGCACATGTGTAGCTGTGTATCTGTAGCTTTACATGAGTGCACAGGTGTAAATAATGATGGTGGACATTTATCTCATTTATCTGGACATGTCCTATTTGTGTAAAATGTCCAAGGTCTCACTCTCATTTCATGTCAGCATTTGCTTCTACAGTCAACATGTTCTGTGTGTGGATTTATGGAGCTTTAAAAAATGTTCAAGTCCCGCTTACTCATCAACACCATTGGTCCACATGTACCTGCACCAACATCAATCATTGGTCTAACTTCCTCCCACCACTGGCTAAAATTGCCTAAACACAAATGTAGATATTTTACTGATGTATTTATTTATTTGTTTACTATATATTTTAGTTTGTTTTACATAAACATAAAAAAGTTTGGAAATTAAAATTCTGTTTGTAGCTATTTAGTAACACAGACTAGTACATATATTCATTAGTTTTGAGTAAATTAGTAATTTTTTTATACTAATGTTTTTATTATTTTTATTTTTTTATTGGCCATATGACCTTACAGATATATTAACTTCCTTCTACCCTCTCTGTCACATACACACAAACTGCCACAGTTGTACAATCTAGACCTACTTGAAGGGCCATACTAACCTCAGCGGAGACCCCAGTCCATACTACAATACTCACATACTCACCTCAAAATAATAGTATTATGATCCTAAGAAGTGAGGAATTGTGTATTTTAGATTGACATATGCGCACATAACTAGATATCCTGTTGGCTGCCTAAATGAATAAAATGAGCTTATGTTGAACTGTATTTGTGCATCAGTTAGTGCCCACTTGGTTTGAACTACAGTTAAATTAATCTGAGGACAGATTATAAAAGGTCAGTGTAGTTTAATTAAATAACAGGGATCTATTGAGGTCTGATCTTCACAACACGTTTGTGGACGTGTATCACGGCATGACCACAGAAGATAATTTAGGCATTAGTTAGGCATTAGTTTGGGCAAAGTGCCCAACACAAATAATTAACTGCACCAAAACTGAAAAAGCTCTGAAAAGTCCTGAATGAGAAATCGATGAGTTCATATTGAGACGTATGTCTTTAGTAAACCACTGTTATTTCACTAATTTATTATGTTATTTGTTATTTGAATCAATGTAATCTGAGCACAATTTGAGAGTTTACAAAGATTTTTGCTGATTTTTGGGTATTAAATTGGGTAGCATTTTACAATATGGATACATTAATTAACAGGACTTACAACAGTAATAAACTTTACTACATGGTTAAGTAACATCTCATCTATTTATTAACTCACATTGTCTGAGGCATTATTCAGCCTTACTAAATATTAAATAATAAATAAGTAACATTGAATTATGCACAACATACTAACAATAGGAATAATAACTAACCTCCACTATATGGACACAAGTATTGGGACACCTGCTCATTTATTTCTCTTTTTAAAAAATGAATTGGCTGCCACTTCTTGCTGGATTGTGTTATGAAGAGTATTTTTGGTATCTTGAGTATCTTGAATAGTGTTATATAAGTGTAACTTCATCCATCAAGTGTAACTTTATCTAGTAATGATTAATAATGTCTTGAGCAATGTCAGCTACTAATTAGTTAGTAAACCATTTAATAATGTGCATTACTGTTAATAAATGTACTCTTATTGTAAAATGTTACTGACTTAAATCTCCTTTGTCTTAAGTCCAATGACCTCATTGTTGTCTAGGAGAAACATAAATATCATGGATATCTTCTGCTCCCCCCCCCACACACACAAACACCTCTGGTCTATTGTTCTAATTTAATAATTTTACTTGCCATGAAGGAATATGAAGGTGACTCACTTTATTTGAAAAAAAAAGTCTAATTTAACACAGTTACTTGTTAATGATTTTGAAAATGTTTCCATCAAATTCCAACTTTAATCTAGTTCACTGGAAATCTCAGTTCACAATTTACATGGACAGGAATAGAAACTTCTGAAATACAGTGTTTTAAAATATATATATATATTATGACATTGACTTGAAAGAGATAAAAAAACACATTGAAATTGATACTCAAACCATGATGGCAGCTTAGATTAGATGTGAGTGCCTGCAGCAGAGAGGAAATCCTTGATATGAAAGAGAAGATAAATGAGATATGGGGGTTAATGTTATTATCTTTGATTGTTTCCAATTTATATGTTAAGGAAACATACATATGTCTTATGCAAGACATAAAGAGCAGTACGAAACAAAAATATCAGGCATGAATACTAAACCTTCTTTTCTTTTATTGTATTTTGAGCTTTGAGTATCAAGTGTATTTACATAAACTCAATAGAGGCATAATGTTTGTACACAGGACGGATAACAGCGTTACATTCGTACACAGTGTGGTGTGTGGTACGAGTACGTATGCTGGTGTTAAGTCTTTCATACAAATAGATATGCGTTGATAGTGAGATTGAGGTAGTGAAAACCTCGACACAACCCACATGAACAAACATACCAAACTCCTCATGAAGAGACGCTGTAGTGGGGGTCTAACCCACAACTCAAGGCTCCATAACAGCTAATTCTTTTACCGAGCAAAAATATAAATTCAGCAATTTATTGATTAAACAATACAGTACAGACAACTCTACAGTACAGATAAAGCTAAATCCTATAGAATGTGAGGTTCCCTAAACAAGGGATTTGCATCTTGAAAGTGCACCTGTAAAAAAATCTCCAGGAATTTTGAGACACAATCATTTCAACATTTACACATTCAGTGATGTATTTCTAACCAATGTTGGTTGTCATTATATAGTATTTGTTAATTCAGTTTAAAAAATATCATTTTATTATTGTATTCTACTACATTCCTCAGAATATCAAATGATTTAGGAGCTCTGCTCCTTAAATGTGCTTTCATTTAATTAAGAAGAACATCCTGCACATCCTGTTCAGGAGTTTTATGACCTTTCATTCATTCCAGCTGACATCACAGCATAGTCTTATCCTCAAGGGGACTAATGCAGTTCTTAACAAGAAGCACGCTTATTATTGACTCTCATGTAACTCATTTGATGGTAGGGGGAATAACAATGTGGAAGCTCTTAGGTGAATTCTTTTTTTTTTTTATAATCTTTTTTGTCAGAATAGGGCAAGACAGACTCTTGCCTCAAATTGATCAGAAATATTCAGGCACCACTTAACATTTTGAAGAAAGTGGCTTATTCTTTAAAGGTTGTCTTTTTCATAAGGAATGCTCTAAAGACAGAGTTCTCTTTGCAAATGTTCCAAATGTGGCTTTCTGGCTATAAGTAGTCTCAACATGAATATTAATGCAGAAAAACCCTCTTTAATATATACAGGTGTTGAGATTACACTGGAACATTTTGACATACACTTCTGAATATATTAAAAATGCAGAGGTAAATGAATAATGTGAAGTGGTTAAGACTGATCTGTATTTCAACTAAACTTGCATATATTTCTTGGTTTGTATCAATATCTCACTTCACTGACTCCCACATCAACTTTCATTTGGTAATGTGATTGGCCAAAATGCTCACAGCACAGAGCCACTTGTATGTAATGGGTACTGAATATCCAGTTTTGCATGTGTTATTGATGTGTTACGGTTTGTGTCATTTGATTTTTTGTCTCGCTGGACTCTATTCATTTGAATGGAGAGAGCTGCTGTTTTGGATTGTGTTGCATCCAGAGAATCCTCACACTCTGGTGACAACATTCAACAGAGTTCAACTTTTGCAAATAATTATTTGTATTATATGTTGCCCACTTGGCTAAACACAGTGTGGCTCCCATAACTATTTGCATAAAGTTGAACTCTGTTGAACTTTGTCACCAGTCTGAACAGGTTAGCACCTTTTAAACATGGAGGAGAAGCAGATCCAATATCTGGATTTTCAGAAGAAAAATAACTTTAACAATGACATTAATTCAAAACAAAATCGTCTACTTAGAGAAAATAATTTTCTGTTCATTGACCTAATTTACATACAAAAACGTCACTCACAATAAAGTTATTCTGTAAAAAAAAAAAGAGAAAAATCTGTACTTAAATCTTAAATACAGTCAATCCATACAACCACAAGATGTCTTAACATGTTCTATCATTTATGACAACTCCATTAACATACTATGATTTATAACCACCTCAATGGATTTGTTTAGAAGAAGACATTATTATTACTTTGGCATTTTAGAAACCAGAACTATGAGGGGAATAATTCAAAGCAGGTAGCAAATACCACCCTTAAAGCACTTTGAATAATTAACCACCTGTTCCTTCCTCTTATTCTTCTTGTCTTCTTCTCCAAACAGAAGCTTGGGAACACACCAAGGCATACTGATCAATTGACATGTCTACTTTTATACTTTTTTACCCTATATATATATATATATATATATGGTTTGCTGGTGGACGTAGCAACGTCCATCCATCCATTTTCTATACCACTATTCCAGGGTATAGGGTCACAGGGGAGGCAGTGCCCAGCTGGCAACTCTGAGTGCAAGGGCAGGAAACAACCCTAGACAGGGCGCTAGTCCATCTTAGGGCACACACACTCACACATTCACACATTCGGGGCAACTTTACAGTCACCAGTTCACCTGTCTTTGGACTGTGGGGGAAACCGGAGTACCCGGAGGAAACCCACGCGAACACTCAAACATGCAAACTCCACACAGAAATTTCCCAGGTCGCCCCACTTGGGGACTGAACCCAGGCTATCGACTGCAGCACCGTGCCACCCAATGTAGTAACAGTAGCAACTAATTAGGGTCAGTTTAAATTTCTACATAGTTGCTGATGGTCCAGTAGCTAGTCCAGGGCAGGGTGGGAAACTAGTCCAGGTCCAGTAGCCGGAAGGTGGGCAGCCAATATGAAGTGGTGGCAGAGGAGCACAGGGTCCTTCTCAGATGGGGCAGAGGAGCTCAAAGATAGCATTTCATCAGCCTAGGCCGGTGGGTCATCAATGACTCAGAAAGGTAAGAGAGATGTAATTAACTTGGTGTTTATATTTATGGAGAACAGAGAATGTAAACATTTCAAGTGACTCTGGCAGATCTGACTACATGGAGCCTAACTAAATGGAGAGAACCAGAAGGTAACATAAACATGGGGTGGGAGCATCCTGAAACACTGGTGTCCAACCACTCCATCGTCACAAACCTGAATGATTGTGTGAAGGAGTCAGACGGCAGCACCATATTTCCTGATGTCCATGAACCCCTGGATCTGCAGCATGTAAATAGGACGAGACATTAATTACCAAAAGTTACACTGAACAAGTAAGTTTTCAGCCTAGACTGAGACTGAGACTGTATCTGAGTCCTGGACATTATCTAGAAGGTTATTCCAGAGCTGGCAGGCTTTGAAAGAAAAGGTTCTTCTCCCTGCTGAAGTCTTCTGAATTCTGGGAACAGTGCTGATAAGATTGGTCTGATATGGTCAAATGTTGTAGTTTTAGTCGGACCCTGGCTGCAACATTTTGAACTAACTGACATCTATTTATGTTCCTGCTTGAACATCCTGACAAGAGTGCATTGCAATAACAATTCTGGAACAGTGCTGATAAGTAGCCGGAAGGTGGGCAGCCAATGTGAAGTGGTGGCAGAGGAGCTCGGGGTCCTTCTCAGATGGGGAAGAGGAGCTCAAAGATAGCATTTCATCAGCCTAGGCTGGTGGCTCATCATTGACTCAGAAAAGGTAGAGAGATGTTATTAACTTGGTGTTTAGATTGATGGAGAACAGAGAATGTAAACATTTCAAGTGACTCTGGCAGATCTGACTACATGGAACCTAACTAAATGGAGAGAACCAGAAGACAAGCTGTCCTAGTTATAATACATATGTGTTGGTCAAATTAGTCAGTTATGAAGCTGCTGAACCAGGTTTAACAGAGAAATCAGCCAGATGTAACATTAAGTCTGATAATGTATGTCTTGCAGTTTTAAGACCCAAAAAGAGGTCGTCCATTTGTCACTACATAGAAGGAGGAAGTCACGCATCATTAAAGATTTTACATTTTTTATGCAGTCCTTCATTTTCTTTAATCTAGGTTTATCATCAGGTTTGGCTGATAAATACAGTTGAGTATCATCTGCATAACAATGGAAGTTAATGGCATGCCTATTTATTACTTTGCCCAGGGGTAACATTTAAACTGTGAACAGTGGTGGTCCTAAATTAGAGCCTTGTGGGGTTTCATAACTCATTTTAGTGACTTTGGAAGATACACCATTTACCTTTACCAGCTGAAACTGCCTGTCCCTGTGATTCCGACCGTACTTTTTACAACCTCAATTCCAATGAAGTTGGAACATTGTGTTAAACATAAATAAAAACAAAACATGATGATATGCAAATCCTTTTCAACCTATATTCAAATGAATGCACTAAAAAAACAAGATATTTAAGGTTTAAACTAATAAATGTTAGTGTTTTCTGCAAATTTTCACTCATTTTGAATTTGGTGCCTCCAGCACATTCCAAAAAATTTGGGACAGGGGCGTTCTTACCCCTGTGTTACATCACCTTTCCTTTTAACAACATTCAATAAGCATTTCAGAACTGAGGACACTCATTTTTGAAGCTTTGTAGGTGGATTTTTTTTCTTGTGTCATAGCAAAGATTATGAAACTTTTCTCCCCTCTCATTGTGGGGTAGTGTGTGTAGAATTTTGATGTAAACAAATATTAAATCCATTTAGGAATAAGACTGTAACAAAACAAAATGTGGAAAAAAGCAAATCACGGTGGATGCACGCGATGTATATCGCAAATCATTCTTTGAAACTGGATATTTGATAATTTAATAAAATAGTGAGATTTAAGGATTCAGACTGGAGAAAGAAGATTTTCTTTTAACATAATATTTAGTTTATGAATATAATATTTTTTTCATATCATATTTAGTTCATGATTGCATAAAATTATGAATGGGCTCCATGAGGCCCACAATTTTTTTTAATTATTTTATTTTATTTTATTAGAAATTGACAAAGTGAGCATCCAGATTAGTCTCTCTATGTACTATGTGGTCCTATCCCTTTACACAATATACAGTCAACCTCTGTCTTTCAGTGCCCATCAGTTCAGTTCTACAGTGCTCTGGCAGAGTGTGTGTATATATAAAATATATAACACACTTCACCCCAGACAACACAACACTACAAGGATACCCTTGCTTAATAGGACTCAACAATAATGACAGTGTTGCTGGCCTCACTTGCTCAATGATCCCTCGATTACTCATGGTGTGTTAAATGGCTGTAAAAGACATGTTGACTTAACACCCTAATAAGGAGGGTGGGGATGGTGTTGCAACATCCCTGAAATGAGTTTTGCAGTGTGTTGTCAGGTCGTGTTAAACCATTTCCACTCGAAACAACTGCAGCAGAACCAAAATTGGCATGGTATGGTGCTAGAACACTCAAGCTGCCTTGCATTCCCCAGAGACAAAAGAGAAAGGATTCAACCAAGTATTCACCCAAGTAAACCACTTTCCTCAACGGAAATAAATGAAGGATGCCGTGTGTGTGTCGTGGTTAGAAAGATAAAGCTAACTTTCCAGCTCAACACTTACTGCTTTTACAAGTTTGTCATTTAGGAAATCACTACATTTTCACACTCGAATTTATCTGCACCGAAATGCTGTCTGTGAGAAAGGTTCATTACACTGACATATTAATGAGCCAATTTATATTTTACATGGGTTATACCAGAACCAAAAGGATTTTAAAGGCTAGCCAAAAGCTCCTCAGCAGCTGACATTTGCAATTCAAATTCAGATTAAATAAAACAGGGCAGCCACTCATGCCTGATTATCATCCCATTGATTGACTCTAATTTCATCTTCAAATTATCTGCTAATCCTAAAGGGTCACATACTTTTGCCTTTCACAGATATACAACATTGAATCATTTTCCTCAATAAATAAAGATAAAGTTTAATATTTCGCCTCATTTGTTTGATTTGGTTCTCCTTATCTCTAGGGCCTGTATGGCAACCTGATTAAATTCATGGAGAAATATAGAAAATTCTAATGTGTTTTCAATCGTCCATACATCACCCTGTGCAGCGTAATCTTTTGCTAATAGGTTTACTGAATGAATTGAATGATTGATGTTCATACTGTATATCTAATCATTCTTTGAAATATGTAAATATGTAGATGTCTTCAGAAAATACATGAAATAATGTGATTAAATTCGACTGGTGTCATGTTTACAGAGCTTTCTTTCTTTCTTTCTTTCTTTATTCTACTACATAATATTTCTATTTTAATTCAGTATAGAGTGTATAATTGCAATTCTGTTGTCTGATCTGCACTGAAATGCATATTTAAAACCCAGTCTGTAGTAAAGTGTTATAACTGTGTCACTGATTAAGAGTAAAGCTATAAACACTTATGTTTTGTATAATTTAATGGTTAACATATAAACACAGTCGTTTGACAGTGGTTTGATGTGAAACGCTCCCTTGTAAAGAAACTTTGCCAAGGTCTAATTGTTCCCAACGACCAAAGTGTTTATCACCTCGAAAAGCTCCCTCATAGATGGCTGTTACACAAAAAGCCTGATGCCTGAAACATGAGACGGTAGTTTGGCCAAAGTCCTATTCTCTGCCAGCATCACCAGAGATCTCAATGCCGACCATAGGAGCCAACCCACCTGACCCGTTTGTCAAGCCTGGAGGTCTCCTTCTTCGATATACTGCCCCCCCAGCACACCACGGTGTAGAACAGGACACTGGTGACCACAGACTGATTAAACATCCACAGTGTACATAGTGTCACGTACATAAAATCCCCCAGTTGAGTTTTATTGTACAACAAAAGCCCCTTTTGTTCTTCAGATTATTATAAACACACACTTTGACACATAAAGGATCAAACAAAGTGTTTGATATTGTGTTACAAGAAGCATTAACAACAGATAACAATGAGATGAAGTTACAAGGTTAAACTAAAGTATGTCAGAAGCTGAATCGATGAACTCAAAATGTATAACAGAGTAGAATGAATCAGTGATCTTGGAGCAAGAGCAAACCTTTTCAGCTTTCCAAAATTGCTCCTGGTCCCATTTAAAATAACTCCACCCCTCCCACTCCCCCACATTTAATGTCACAAAAATGGGAAGCTGTAGGATATACAGTGCTATGAATATTACCTGAGCTTGAGGAATTGCCCTTCATGTCTACTAAGAACATAGACAAACTTGACTGTGACTAAGCAAAACAAATGCCACACTGTCACACTCCTGAATACTGTCACACTCCTGAATACTGTCACACTTCTGAATACTGTCACACTCCTGAATACTGTCACACTCCTGAATACTGTCACACTTCTGAATACCGTCACACTCCTGAATACTGTCACACTCCTGAATACTGTCACACTCCTGCCCCGTCTTATTTCTATCCTGTTCCTTGTCTGTACTTCTTAGGTCTTGTTTTGTTTTGCCCTTTGTTTTTCAGGCACATGGCTTTGTTATGCTCTCTGTCTTGTCTCTGCCTTAGCTCCGCCCTATCATCAGTGGTCCCACCTGCACATCCTTTGTAGTCCTGGCCTCTTTTTATCTGCTTCAAGTGTGTCTAATCTCTGTCTGTGTTGAATTAACCCTTTGTTTCAGTATGTCTTGGTCTGACTTGATGCAGGTATATGTTCACTGCTGTCATGTGTGCGTTGTTCTATGGCTTTTGTCAGTCAGTCAGTCAGTCAGTTTGGTTTGTTATGTTTTGTTACCCTTTGTCTTGGGTTCCTGTTTTTTATTTATTTATTTTTTTTATTGCTAGTTTGTTTTATTGTTCTGTTTTTGTTTATTTTGTGTTTTGTTTCTTTTGCTTTGTTTTGTTTTCCCTGCTTTCACCTCCCTCCTACGTGACAACTAATGGCAGAGTATGAGGCTTAAATGCATTCTTACATGATATTCTTAGACTGTCTTGTGCACATGCAAATTAAGCTCCGTCTTCAGAATTTCAATGATATTCAAGTAAAGAGTGTGTGATAATCCAAAACCTTCTACCTTCAGAACCCTCGACCAGTTTTCATAGATTGATGCACTTTTATTCAAAACAGAAAAGTATTTTAAGGAGACAGTCACACATGCTGGATGTTGCTATTTAAAAGACAATTTAAACATTTGTATTTGTGTTTATTATTATTATTATTATTTTGTTGTTGTTGTTGTTGTTTTTGATGTTTCATTTGGACAAATTGATTATGCAGAATGTTTTTAAGCTTTCTGGTCAGTTAAAGTCTGCATGTAGTCTAGCATCACATTTATCTCCAGTATTCCCTGGTTTCCATAGTTCCCATTAACTGCTATTTCTAATGTAACTTTAAAATGTAGAAATAAGTTAATTAAGGGCTTTTGATTATACTTAACTACACCAGAAAGTATCTTTATTTGCCTTATGTTTTTATTGCTGTTTATTTTTTATTTTTTTGCAAATGTTCTGATACACTGTAATAAAATCCAAGACATAGAGCTGTTTGTTTATGTTTATTCATGATCAACAATGCCATTTATTTCTAACATGATAAGAAGAATTATCTCAATATAGTATATAATAGTGGACCAGATTAACAGTTTCAACATAACATATGAACAGTAATGAAGTATCTGAATAGATTCAAGTGATTATATATGCATAAATATATTGTGTTTATAATCTGCTAAATCCTGTTGTTATTCACATTATTTGGAGTGTCCAAATCCATTTCGGTAAATGTTTGAATTATGAAGGGAATAAAAAAATGAAAATGAAAACAATAAATAAATAAATAAACAAATAAATAAAAAAACACTGAGAAAATGGGAGTTGCATTTGGGAAAAGCCTTTATCTTTATCTGGGTTTCAGGAGGGAATGAAAGTTTACATCAATGATTTTCTTTCTCCCTCTGCGTTTGATGCACTGCTCTACTGAAGGAAATGGAGAGGCTTCAAACCTTATTAAGAAAGCATGTTCCTTTATGGGGCTTTAGAGCTTGTGATGTTGCTTGCACTGTTGCAGTGGACATGGTTCAGTGAACTGGCATTGAGAAGTCATACACACAGAGGGGAAGGTGTTGTTCACCTTCAATAGCTCCTTTTATCCACTCAGATCTTCAATGTATCAAGGACCCTGTTATCTGTAATGAACCGCAGCTGACCAGTGAAACAAATGAGCAGCCAGTTGTACATACCACCCTGGTAGGCCTCATAACCAATGGTGATAGGCCTGCCTTCAGAAAGGAAGCTGAGCAGATGGTCCCCTGGTGCAGCAGCATCCACCTGCTGCTCAACACACAAAAGACAGTACAGATGGTGGTGGACTTCAGATGCAACTCCATTTTGCTCCCCCGTCAACATCAACCACTCTGTGGTTTCCACTGTGGAGTCATTCAGGTTCTTGGGTACCACCAAATCCAGGGATCTGAGAGAGGAACACAGTCTCCACAACCTAAAAAGCCCAGCAAAGAATGTTTCACCTGAGACAGCTGAAGCAATTCAACCTGTTCAAGTCTCAGATGATCCAGTTCTACCAAGCAATCATTTGGTTTGATTTGGTTCCTCCACCTCACAAGAATGAGCAAAGCTCCAGTGCATAATCAGGGCAGCAGGAAGGATTATTGGATGTGATCTGCCAATGCTTCAAGACATCTACACCAGCAGGGTGAAGAAGCATGCTGGCATCAATTCTTCCAGACACTTCCCTCTGGTAGAAGATTCAGTTCCATCAAGATCAGCACAACACGACATGTAAAACAGGTTCTTCCCTAGAGCTGTATGTATCTTCAATCACAGGGGTCACCACAGTGGTCATCCTGCACCTTAACTGAGCTGTACTTGGACCATTTCCTGGGATCCTTTGATCTCACTCACTGCACTGACTCTCACTACACGGCTCATTTGGACTGTCTGTATCATTCGTCATAATCTGTATATAATAGTAATATAGTTCTACTTCTACCACAAATATATTCAGTATATTTCAATACACACCACTTGCTCTTTACTATTTTATTCTATTTTTTGTCATCAAACTCTTGAATCTGAAGAGGAGCACATCTGGCTTGAAATAGGAGTGGTAAAAGGATGAAGAGAGGATAATAAGAAGATGCAATCACATTTTCATGATTATATCACAATCTTGCCTTTTTTCATTGTTTTGCACCACCTGAACATATCAGCTGCTGTGATTATTGTGTAATCATAGAAGTCTATATTTACCGGCTACAAAACCATGCTACATTACCACTGTTAACATTGTCTCTTTTTCCTGTAAAATATCTGTTTGGCAGAAACTAGATTTTTCCAATTTGAAGTCTCATGAACCTGAACTGTGGCCTGTTTAAAACAACAACAACAGCAGCATTAAATGGAGTCTGAGAAAATTAAAAGGGTATAAATGGAGGATTCAAAACATATTAGTCACACTTGAAAAATCCATCTGGAAGAGAGGATCTTAAGTCTAAGGAGTAAAGCCCAGAAACTCAGCAGTGCACTTAATGACAATGTAAGTTCACAATTCTAAGGACCTGGTGTTCAGCAAAGTTTGGTGCATAACTCATATTCCTGATTAAAAACAAAATAAAATAAAAAAGTAAAAGTCTTTTGATTACATAGCACTTTGAGGTATTTAAATAAGAGACAGCTCATCTTATCATTTACATTAAAGGTTTGGGTAGAAAATGGAAAACCAATCACTGAGCCCATGAATATAATCAAGATACGTGACTGTTCCTCAGGATTGCCATAATTGTGTCTTCCATGAATGTGATATGATATGATGATGTTTTCTGATGAAGAGCAAATTTATTTCTGTACTAAATTCAGATAGAACTGGCAGTTTAATTCATATCCACTTGTAATGGAAGATGCACTTGATTGTCGCTTCATTAGGCTAACCCAAACGATATTCGCTGAGATACAGTGTTTAATCGAACAACTGTGATCTACTGGATCCATGAGATAAAGCCTGAATTGGCTTAATGGTTAAGACAGACCCTTCTCTAAAGATAGCTCAACTAACTTCCCTCTAAACAGAAGCTTGTATAATGGGAGTGTGGTGCTACTAAATACACAGCGATCATCATGCCAAATCAAAAACTGAGAAAACACACTCCTGCTATGTTTCATATTTATGACTCACAAAAGGTTGAAAATCACTGGAATGTTCTGTCTTCTGCTTCTGGGTTAAAACTAGAATGTAAATACATATTTAGAACTGGGAGAAAGAGAAGGTGTCATGTTACACAATTCACCAAAAAGGGCTTTTCATGCTGTTTGTGAAATAATAATAAAAAAAACCCTTTAAGATTCAGACACATGTTGCATGACTAAGTGTACGTTTTACACAACACTGAACACATTTTTATACTGAAATCTAACAGTCACTTCTTTGCTCTGTCTTCCTCACCTGTGAACCAGTTGGTCAAATGTTGCTGTCAGCAATCACAGTGTACAGACACTTAGGTGATTAATATTTAAATTCACCAATCACGTATAAGCACTATAAAAGACATGATTATGCACTTCAGTACTGTGCATCGCATACACAGCCTTGTTACCTGTCTGATTTTTAAATGCATTGTGAGGCAGTCGTGCATACATTTCTTTTCATAGAAGAAGCTGGGTTTCATTTCAGAAGAAGAGGGAGTCTTGAGTGTCCTGTTTTGAATGTCCTGGGCCGATGGGGTGGTAGCATACATGTGAATGGATATCTCCATTCCTTAATCCCACTGAGAGGTCTGTGATCAAACTGACATAGGTCTGTGCAAGAAGATTCCAAGATTCAAAGGTCTTGTCCTCACTGACTTGGAAGACAGCTGGTCAGATCCATGTAGGTGAGATGGTGATGAAGATCATGTTTTTTTATTCATGTTGTCATTTGTGCAGCTTTTGGGGGAAAAAAATCAAACTATTCAATAAATACAATGCAATACAGTTTGTGGAAAATATGATAAACTTGTACAAATGAATTAAAATGCTGTGGTTCTGCAGAGCCTCAGGCAGAGTACCAGCGAGGGTTAAAAGAGGAAGCAGTGAAGGGAGTAAAAATAGCAGCTTCACTATTAAAAAGGACATGCTTTCTTCCCCATCTGTCAAAGTATGATTACAGAGGGTCTGGGAGATTAGTGGAGTGTTTAGTTTGCTCTGTATCAGTGCCTGTGTGTGTGTGTGTGTGTGTGTGTGTTTGTGTGTGTGTGTGTGTGTGTGTGTGTGTGTGTGTGCATTTGTTTGTGGCAGGGAGGGGTATTTGCGTGTAAGAGAGAAAGAGATCAAGAGAGGGAGAGATGGAAAGAATGACAGAGAGCAGGGAGGGAGGAAGGGAGAGAGAGAGAGAGAGAGAGAGAGAGAGAGAGAGAGAGAGAGAGAGGGGGGCATTATTAAGGTTTAGAACCATAATAAAAAATGCTTCCTTCCTTTTTACTTTTGCTCTGAGCTGCCAACAGGATTATCTATAGTCTTTGATGAATGGATGGACATCTCCATGCAGAAAGCAGGAAACATATTATGACACCGAGTGGTTCTCTGAGAAAAAAAAAAAAAAAGTAAAAAAAAAAATAAATAAATAAATAAGTTAATTTTGTTTTCAGATTGAGTGAAGAGCCATGTCAAAGTCACAAGGCACCACAAAAATATGTCCTTATAGAGAGACTTATATACACTTATGGTGTTCTTCCATTTTGCCGAATGAACAGTAGTTTTATCCTACGTTTACATGCACATTAATGGTTCAACATTAATCTAGTTTTATATTATTTTAGCAATAGATAATAAATACATAAATAATACATGATTTTAATTTCAAGATTTGCTTAAATTGTGAGAACACAATTCACACATTCACAGATTTCAATCAATCAAAGTTGATTTAAATAGCGCTTCACAAAACAGCTTCACAGAAATCCAGGTCCAAGCTTCTTTTGAGCAAGTCAGTGGGTGACAGGGGCAAAGAAACTCCTTCAGGCTCGGAGGAAGAAACATTGAAAGGCACTAAGGCTCAAAAGGGGAACCCATCCTCCTCTGGTTGATATCGGATAGCAGAGCAAAGAGAGTGGGACAAAAGGAGTAACGTAATAAAGAACTACAGATAAAGTGTGAGCAGGCTGTGTCTGTGTGAGTTTGAGTTATGAGAGATTGTGAGGGAGCGTAAGATATTAGCTCAGTATTAATATGAACGTCCAAGCCTAATCACGCTGTCTCTAATGTGGTGTGAGTGAGCCAATGTGAAGATCCCAAAAGGGGGGTGCAGAAGGGTAGTGGCATCAGGGTAGATCAATCAGCACAGGGCATTTTGACACTGTAATCAATGTAGCAGCAACAGCGTGCAAAGAAGGGTTAGCCAAAAGACTGTGTGAAGAGAAATGTTTCCAAACAAGATTTGAAGAGAGAGAGTGTGTCCCGAGAGTCCCGAACAGTAACAGGAAGGTTACTCCAGAGCTTTATAAGAGAATGCTTGTCCCCCTGCAGTGTAATTGTAATTGTAAGTGTAATTTGAGTAATTGTTTGTAAGCCAGCAACTTGTGAGCAAAGTGTGTGCAAGGGGTTGTACGGTTTAAGAAGTGAAGATACCATGAGCCTAAGCCATTCAATGACTGTTAGAAGCAGTATTTTACAGTAGATGCAGAATTTAACAGGTAGCCAATAAAAGGATGAGAGAGCAGGACTAATGTGTTCAATTTTCTTAGCCCTGGTGAGAACTATAGGAGCTGCATTTTAGACTAATTGGAGCTTGTGCATGGATTTGCCTGAATTACCAGCCAGAAGGGTTTTGCAATAGTCCAGCCTTGAGGTTATAAATGAATGCACCAGTATCTAAGCATCTTTATGAGAAAGAGCTTTACACAGTGTGGCAGTTTGAAAAAAGCCAGTGTTTACTATGTTACTATTTTTCTTTACAGTGGAGCTGGGTATAATTGAAAAAACATCTAGATTTATAGCAAAATATGTTATACTGGACACTAGTATTAAAATCTATTTTATCAGAATTTAATTAAAGACAGTTTGTCTTGAAACAATGATCCTAATTTGGTTTAACTGATGTGTAAAACTGGGTGTCAACAGCACAATAATGAAAATCAATACCATGCTTTCGGATGACTTTACCCAGCGGCAGCAAGTAAAGGGAGAACAGTAATTGACCCAGGACGGACCCCTGACGTTCACTGTATTTCACTTTGGTGTGATGAGAGTGTTCTTTATTAACATTAACACATTGATGGCATTCAGGCAGATCAGATCTGAACAAGTTGAGGGGCGGATCCTTCAATGTCTACGTCATTTTCTAGTGACGTCATTTTCTAGCGTGTCAAACATGGCACTAAGATCCAGCAGCACTAAAGTAGTATTGAAATTGCTATCAAGTGGGAGAAGCAGGTCAATTTTTACTTTTATTAAAGCAGTTTTGGTGCTGTGATTGGGCCCAAATCCAGACTGGAAAACCCAATGAATGTTATTATTATGGAGGAACGTGCACAGCTGTTGTGACACCTTTTCTATGATATTTGCTAAGAAGGGAAGGTTTGCTATTGAAGTATAAGCTTATGAGGGTCAATATTTTACTTTTTTATAATTGGAATAATAATCGGGACTTTTGCATGTATCATAAGCTAATTGATGAGTTCACTTTGGTGAGTATTGGTTCAATGACCTTGGTTACGATCTGTTTAATTATTCTTTTCTGATATTCGACTTCATCTTTGGATTAAGTTTCAGACACTGCTTTGTTATTTGGACTATGACTCTTGGTTTACCCTCTGTTTGTTGTTGGATGTGTTGATATTTACTATACACTGTTCATCTCTTTGTCTCAGTTTTCAAAGTATATATTTTGATAGTACTCTGTGTTTACCCCACTTCTGTACCCTTCTGATAGCACAACACTATATACAGTTGATGTTGTGGCCTGACATTTTAGGTGTTTTCTTTACTATTTTATCATGACATGTTTTAATGAAATCATTGCTACAAATATCAGCAGGAATAACAGAGCTTATGCTGTTACTGCCAGTTAATTTAGACACAGCACTGAAGAGGCTGGTTTTTATTTGTATCTATTAGCGATGAAATGTATAATGATTTGGCTTTAACTAAGGCTTGTATAAGGCAGTAAACCATGGCGATAACTTTATCTGTCTAACTTGTAAAATCCTGATTGGTGCAACACTGTCCAGGTTAGAGCAGCGCATAGATTGCATATTATCTGATTATCAGGTCTTTATAGTTAGACAGACAGAGATGGTGGTTAAGTCTGGAAGGATATTAAATTCATTAGCTGCTGAAGTTGTTACGGTACATTTGCTAATAGAATTGGGCAGCTGCTGTAAATTATAGTTTAGAACTAATATGAACATGATTAAGTAGTGATCAGGGATGTCACTTTGGGAAAGGCAGTGTACATTCTCTGTCTCAATACTCAGGGTTAATATTAAGTCTAATGTATGGTTGCATCGGTGGTTGAGCCCAATTACATTTTGTGTGAAACCCAAAATCGACCGAAAAGCGATTTTAAGTCGGTCCCGGGTCTTTTAGAAATGAATGTTGAAGCTTTATCGGTAGAAAGAACTACTTCAGTTAGAAAGTCTGCAAATTCAGTAAGAAAATCTATATAAGACCAGAAGGACGATAGATTGCGATAAGCAGGAAGGCATGCTGCTGATTTGAAACAGGGCAAATTGGAGATTTGGTTTCAATTCTAATGAGGTTTTTAGGACAGATTTTGTTTGTTCTATTACAGGTGAGTGATACAGATATGTTACTCACTTAAGTACTGAAAGATAAATGGAAATTGTAATCAATAGATTCAAGTAAATCACTTACCCCCCCATTATCTAACCTACTTGCCTGACTGGTGTGAGTGCATGATGTCAGTCAGACCTGGCCTAGAGAACAGCAGACCCCAGGTGGCTTGGGTGAAGACCATTTCTACGGTAGAGGGCTGAATGTTCCCTAAAGCTCTCCCAGTTGTCCACATCAACGCAATGAATGGCTCACTCCCTCACTGGTAGGTGGGCATAGGGCAGGAGACAATAATCTTGGCATCTGTCTTTTGCTGAGTGGTGACCAGAAGTGTGCACTAGTGTTCCTTAAGGCCCTTGCTGTGATGTGTGGAGATGTCATTCCTCACCATGTGGAGAATGTCTCGCTGCCACAGTGCTGAGGGAAGCCTCTGCATGACATCCAGGACACAGGCACCATTAAACAGGAGACCATTGTGTTACTCTTTGAGCTAGGAACGGTGAAATATAAAATCACCAATAGTGAGAATATCACTCTTACTTGTGGTCCTCGGGGTGGGCAAAGGGGAAGAGCTGAGGACCATGAACCAGTTTGTGGAAGAAAAAAAGGGTGGAGGTGGGCACGTGCGGACACAGCGGCATAGGACGCATTTTAGGCGGCATCCAGCCTGGTCCTCCGCTGTTGCAGCCCGGCCTGCCTTGCCAACAGAAGCTGGATCTGCAGGTAAAGTTTAAGTTTGTGAGAGATTAGGAGAAAGATAGGAACAGAGTAAGACAAAAAAGTGAAGCTTGTATTAAATATCATCAGACGCTTGTTACAAGTAAAAGTAACCAGCAGTTAGAGCTACAAGCATACACCCTGTCAGCCACCTGACTCAGTGTAACACCCAGATGAATTTAATTCGTTCACATATAAAATACAAGTATTCTCTCTCAAATATAATGTGCTCTTGCTCAGACTGGCTTTGCTCTTGCATGAAAATGTGTGCATGCTCTAAGAGTTATCCTGCTCCAGTATGATCAGTGTATTCTTGCATCTTACAAGCATGTGCATGCACAAATGTCTCCTGACTGCTGGTTGACCATACCATGCTTTTGCACTCTGACAATCAGGAGCTGGTAACTAGTTTTGACCAAAAAATAAATACATTTTTGATGTTGATGTTTCTACATTCTCATTAGTACAAAAACACTCAATAACCACCTCCCCCTTCACACACAGCCCAGCCAGGCATTACCTAATGACATCAATAATGATGCCTATATATGCACAACCATATAACAAACATCCGTCATATGTACTAATATGAATATATATTTGAGTAATAAATCATGTTAACTGAAGCCATTGGCTCGACTGATTTATGGCACCTTGACATATGTTTTGGCTTCATCTAAGCTTGAGGAAACTCTGGATTCTAGCCTCTACTAATGAAGGTATGTTAATACTACTAGCTAAGGTATCTCAGTAGGTCAGACATTTTCAGAACTTTGGAACAAATGAGCAAATATTAACATTGTAAAAATGCACCCCCAGGAATACAGAATGCTCATAACTAACACAATTATTAATTATGAAAATGCATGCACATTGCCGCTCAATAAGTAGCACAGAACACTGACCTACCTTTAAGCAAGTTACTGGGAGGAGGACGGAGCAGTCACTCTTAAAAAAATGTAGAATGGCACCAAGAATTTCAGTTATCAGCTTCTGATTAAAGACTTTTGGCAGCTTCGTTGCACTGAAAATCTGAGCAAAAGAACACGAAATGGTCTGCAAGTGAGAAGAAGGAAGAGTGTGATGAATTTCACATTTATATATGGCAGGTGAACAAATGAAATCTGTGAGTGCAGCATGAACTCTCACATTTTAAATAAATAAATAAATAAATAAGTTTGGCAGTAAAAAAAATAATAGAATAAACCAGTAGCAAATGCTATGTAAAGTTTTCATGGTTTTGGAAGCTTCCAAAAAATAACGTACTGCTCCAATCAAACTCATTTTTAAAAATATTTTATGAGGCTTTGTTAAAGAGGTTGCACTTTGTGTGTGTGTGTGTGTGTGTGTGTGTGTGTGTGTGTGTGTGTGCATGTGTGTGCATGTATTTCTGTCTTGGCTGTGGACCCACAGTGACCCTGAACAGGACTAGGAGGATAAGAAGATTAATAAATGAATTAATTAGAATAATTATGAGCAAATACTGGCACACACTTCATACTGCAAGTACAATGTAACGATGTGGTACATAAAGCGATTAGTACTGCATTGCAATTAAATGGTACAGTCTATATCATACTGTACTGTAATTATGTAACATGACTGTAAAATGTTGTTATATATAGTAGTAACATAAGTTTCTTTCTTATTACAATTTTCTGCAGAACATACCTACAAACATCACCCGGTGCCTATTAATATTTTCTAATATGAATCTGAGCTGTAAAATAATTTAAATTTTTGTACAAATCGATTTCTCCGAGAATAGTTATAACAGTGAAATGAATGGAGTACATGAAGGGATTTGACATGTTTGTTCGCTGAAACAAAACACACAACTACATTTCTGTAGTTTCATTAGTTAATTAGCTCACTCAAGGTCATGGAGCTGGCACAAGGCCTTTCTGTCTTGGAAGTTCAATCATTATTTCACATTTACACGTTTACATTGTGCAGCGCAACCTTTTTTTTCTTTTTTTGCTAATGACATCTGCAGCTAATTAGATGCCTTAGCTTGGCTGTCCTGACGCTTTAAGGGTATGGAGAGCGACCTCCTCAGTGGGACTGTCAAAGGACAATCTCCTAACTGTAGATAACTTGTCAATGTGTATATGTATATATATATATATATATATATATATATATATATATATATATATATATATATATAAATGTTTTGCCTAAAATACACACAATAGTTTCAAGGTATTATTTCATGGCAGGACTTCCACTCACCAATAAACCAAACATGTAATACTCTTCTAAAGTGAGCAGGGTGTGATTGTCGTACTGTTTAAGAGAGTTTTCCAGAGTATTTCAAATATGTTACTCACATTGTCTAACAAAATCAGAATTTTACAAAAAACAGATTTTAAAGAAGGTAATGTATATTTTATAGTGTCATAACAATATTACTTTTGAAATGTAATCCTTCCAACACTTCCATGAGCTTAGTTGATCATTGTTGTACATCCTGGGCTTTTCTGAAAGAATGCAACAAATGGAACAAAGGTCTTTCACATTTTAAACCTTGTATTATCCTGGCAGTAGTTCCGGCAATCCAGCAACACAGAGCAGTCATGCTTACTGCTGAAAAATCAGAGCTGATTTGATTGCTATTGTAATAGCGGTTCAGAAACAGCTTAGAATAACACCTGCACTGCATTGTGGTAGTGCTTGTCAGGGATTAATTACTGCTAAATTAATCCATTGCATGCTTTCGCCCCCATAGAATGTGGTTTATTTTGCCAGGAACAAAAGTATGACATCCTGTAATGCTAAATGCGATAAGTGTTAATCCTGGAACAAGCATGTCACTTCTTCATTCCCTACCCTTTAAGGAAAGTGAGATAAGAATATGTCATGAAAGAACACAAGTAGTAAAAAAAATCTTTTATGCATGCCTGAGCAATAGAAAATAAAACACTTGTGTTGCTATCATACTTAGAAAGAGCATAAAAGTTCTACATATAACGACTTATAATAAACCCTTGACCGATCTGAACTTTATACGAGTGTGTGATAAAGGCATGAATTGTCTCCTAACCCCTTTTGAATGTGACTCATTTGTATGAATTGCATGAAAATCTAATCTCATTTTACTGATGCAAAAGCTTTAGTTTGTATCAGTGGCCTCTGCCTTAGTAGACAGTAGTGAATAGAAATGCAATTTTCATGTTAGCAAAAAGTTAATGCACCATCACATCATTGCTAATTAAAATACCTAAAATTAGACAATTGTTAGAGAGGACTTTGGACGAGCCTGTCTTATTTTAATCTCAGACATTGTGTCTTCAGATGCCTTCAGAAAGAAGGTTCTAGATACTGATGAGTCTGGGATGGGACTTAAGAAGACCTCACCGCAATAATATATCAGTCGCTCCACTGTCCGTAAAAAAAAAAAGCCCAAGAGCAAACTGCAAGAGGAATAAAGAAGTCTCCGGCAATTCTAAAATGGCTCTCATCAAAGTGCAGCACTGACCATCAGAAAGAGACCAAACAAGTTTAATATTTATGGAAGTTGAGAAAGGAAGAAAACTGTACTGCTGAAAAAAAGAAAAGAAGACAAGAAAAAAGTTTGCCAGAGAACATCTAGACAAAGAGTAGGACTTGTGGAACAATTTGCTTTGATTAATTATTTTGGTATGCTAACAGAAGACATGTTAGGTGCAACATATTTGCTCAGCATTTGAGCACAGTAACATGATACCATCTGTGAAGCATGGGGATGGAAGTGTCATGGTTTGTTGCAGCAGGGTGGGGAATGCTCTCCATCATAGAAACCACTGTGAAACCTTAAGACAAATGAAAGAAAATGTAAAACTCTCTGTAAAAAGACTGATACTGAAACATCACATAGCATAAAGAATTCTGCGTGGAAATATATTTCTTCCATTAGATATCAGAGACTGGTAGATGATTATAGGAAACATATAATTGCCATTATTTTAGCCAAATGAGGAAATACCAGTTATCAGGGTGTCCTAATGTTTTTTTTGCTTGTTTTTTTTTTTTTCACTAGAATATTGCATTTATAACAATAACATTTTACATTTTACATATTTGAATGTGTAATAATATTTTTTATAAGTTCAAATAATTCCATAAATATCTCTAAATACTTCTAATACACTTGGTCAGAAGATTGTTTACTGTTCTTTATTTGAGTAAAGTGAGTGCATGAGTGGATACACATTATAATAATCAATTACAAATGTACATAAAAAAAATCAATAAGATCAAATTGTCCTACACAGCCCAGCAGAGTTTCATTTACACTTTCATTTTGTGTGGTTCTGAAACCAGTAATGGGATCTTGTAGGGTTTATGTGGAGGAAAGCTGATTAGACATTGGATGCAAAAGGCCTGTCTATAACTATAGCAGCTATCCAGGGTCCTAAAACCTTACACCTAACTCCTCTCTCACTAGTTTCACTGTAGAAATGTCAAACCATCTGATGCTAAGATTTAGTTTGTTCCATTTTCTAATCTGTACCATAAATAGAGGACATTTTTGGCACATGTACTGTTGCTTTTTTTAAATACCCTTCGATATTTATGTACAGATGTTCAGATCCTCAGTTGAATGCAATCTGCTATTTTAAGTTGCATCCAGTGCTGTAAGAGATGAAGCACAAACAGCCTGTTTAGTCTCAGAGCTACTGCCAATAAGATAGGACTGTCTGCAGCAAATATACATGAACCTATTGACCATGCCTAATGCCAGGTGTGCCCCCCCACCACCACCACCCACTCCCTCTCCAACATTGGGCTGTTTCTGTGTTCTCTGGAATGGTGGTGCTCCATTTAGTACTTTGGGGATGAGTTGTGGTAATGCAGCTGAATCCATTCATTATAATTGGTTTCCACAAATATTTGGACAGTGTAGAAGCTAAAATATTTTATAGCAGGTCTAAATAATAGGTCTAAAAAAATCGAATTTAAAAATGTCGAGGGTTCTAGGGGTTAAAATAAGAGTATCGCAAAACTAAGTATGTATAACAGGTATGTTCAGTCAAACTCAAAACAACCACATGATTCAAAATCAATGTAAACAATGTAAACAGCAATCAGCCATAAACATCACTATACAACCTAGTCCAGAATTAAAAGTTTGCAGAGTCCATTAACATCCCAGAACATCAAAGTTAACAATTTATTCTGCATTTGTGGCAAGATCCCCTCAGCACTCATCAGAAAATGGGCCATATGTCTGTAATATGTAAATGGGACAACCAAACACCGGAATTCTAATCACAACTTAATCTGTAACAACAACTGAGCTCTAATCATGCCGTATTCATTCCCATTCTGGCACATGCCTGCTTTATGGAATATACTTGGTAGAAGAAATATAATAGCAGTAAGACTCAACAGACGGAGAAACGATGAAATGGCAAATTTAATACTATTATGTTTTCAGAAGGGTCTAATTGAATTATGCATGTACTTGTATTCTACTACAAATAATCAGAATGAAATCACGACAAAATGATTTTTCATAATTAAACAGATAATGTTAAAATTAAGGGAAAAAATGAAGAGGATGAGATACAATTAGTCTTAATTTCAGCTGTCTTGAGCTCTTCAAAGACATCTGGACCCTGCAGAATGTCTGTATGGAATTAAATGCGGTATAATTTGATTGGTTTTGGACTTCACAGTCAGTTAATTTTATGCAAAAACACAACATCATTCCACATCCACAGTGCAGCTCCACAGAATACTGAAGACACCTGACGCTTATCTCCTACTTACCGAAGTCTGCACCATGTTCAACGTTCCTCCCTTTCAATATGTTTAAGTTGTATAATTTAGTTTAGTTTAGTTTAATTTAGTTTAGTTTAGTTTATTTAGTTTAGTTTAGTTTAGTATAATTTAGTTTAGTTTAGTTTAGTTCAGTGTAGTGTAGTTTAGTGTAGTTTAGTTTAGTGTAGTGTAGTGTAGTTTAGTGTAGTTTAGTTTAGTGTAGTTTAGTTCAGTTTAGTGCAGTTTACTGCAGTTTAGTTTAATTTAGTTTAGTTTAGTTTAGTTTAGTTTAGTTCAGTGTAGTGTAGTTTAGTGTAGTTTAGTTTAGTGTAGTGTAGTGTAGTTTAGTGTAGTTTAGTTTAGTGCAGTTTAGTGCAGTTTAGTGCAGTTTAGTGCATTTTAGTTTAATTTAGTTTAGTTTAGTGCAGTTTAGTTTAGTTTAATTTAGTTTAGTTTAGTTTAGTTTAATTTAGTTTAGTTTAGTTTAGTTTAGTTTAGTTTAGTTTAATTTAGTTTAGTTTAGTGTAGTGTAGTTTAGTGTAGTTTAGTTTAGTTTAGTTTAATTCAAAGGTAGTGCAGTTTAAGTTTAGTTTAGTTTAATTAGTTTAGTTTAGTTTTTAGGCTTAGCTTAGTTTAGTTTAGTTTAGTTTAATTTGGTCATTTAGTGTAGTGTAGTTTAGGTGTAGTTTAGTTTAGTTTAGTTTAGTTCAGTGTAGCAGTTTAGTTTAGTGTAGTTTAGTTTAGTGTAGTTTAGTTTAATTTAGTTTAGTTTAGTTTAGTGTAGTGTAGTGTAACAGTGTAGTGTATTTAATTTAGCTTAGTGTAGTTTAGTGTAGTAGTAGTGTAGTTTAGTATGCAGTGTAGTGTAGTTTAGCAGTTTAGTGTAGTTTAGTCTAGTTTAGTGCAGCTACTGCAGCTAGCTTTCTTAATTTATTTAGCTTAGTTTAGTTTAGTTTAGTTCATGTAGTAGTTTAGTTTAGTTTAGTTTAGTGCAGTTTAGTGCATTTAGTTTAATTTAGTTTAGTTTAGTTTAGTTTAATTTAGTTTAGGTTAGTTTAGTTTAGTTCAGTGTAGTGCATTTTAGTTTAGTTTAGTTTAGTT
Organism: Acestrorhynchus altus; assembly: GCA_034509495.1. Lineage (NCBI taxonomy): Eukaryota > Metazoa > Chordata > Actinopteri > Characiformes > Acestrorhynchidae > Acestrorhynchus > Acestrorhynchus altus. The sequence goes on along the minus strand of CM067517.1, from coordinate 25,057,775 downwards.
TAGTTTAGTTTAGTTTATTTGTGTAGTGTAGTGTAGTTTAGTTTAGTTTAGTTCAGTGTAGTGTAGTTTAGTTTAGTTAGGTTTAATTTAGTTTAGGTTAGTTTAGTGTAGTTTATAGTTTAGTGTAGTTTAGTGTAGTTTAGTTTAGTTTAGTTTAGTGTAGTTTAGTGCATTTTAGTTTAGGTTAGTGCAAGTTTAGTGTAGTTTAGTGTAGTTTAGTGTAGTTTAGTTTGGTTTAGTTTAGTGCAGTTTAGTGCATTTTAGTTTAGGTTAGTGCAGTTTAGTGTAGTTTAGTTCAGTTTAGTGCAGTTTAGTTCAGTTTAGTGTAGTTTAGTGCATTTTAGTTTAGGTTAGTGCAGTTTAGTGTAGTTTAGTTTAGTTTAATTTAGTTTAGTTTGATTTAGTTTAGTGTAGTTTAGTTTAATTTAGTTTAGTGTAGTGTAGTGTAATGTAGTTTAGTGCAGTTTTGTTTAGTTTAGTGTAGTGTAGTGTAGTGTAGTTTTGTTTAGTTTAGTGTATTTTAGTTTAGTGCAGTTTTGTTTAGTTTAATTTAGTTTAATGTAGTATAGTTTAGTGTAGTTTAGTTTACTGTAGTTTAGTGTAGTGTAGTATAGTGTAGTTTAGTTTAGTGTAGTTTAGTGTAGTGTAGTATAGTGTATTTTAGTTTAGTTTAGTGTAGTTTAGTTTAATGTAGTTTAGTTTTGTTTAGTGTAGTTAATTTAGTGTAGTTTAGTGTAGTGTAGTTTTGTTTAGTGTAGTCTGATTTAGTTTAGTTTTGTTTAGCGTAGTGCAGTTTAGTTTAGTGTAGCTAATTTAGTGTAGTTTAGTGTAGTTTTGTTTTGTTTTGTTTTGTTTTGTGTAGTTTAGTTTGTTATTTACCGTTTTCCTTTTCACCAGTTCCATGATTCTTTAAAGGATTTTGTCACAAAAGCCTGAGGTTCTGATCCACACAAGGTGGTCAGTCAGCAGAGCAAGGTTCTTATTTGATAAAAAAGAAAAAACATGATAGTTGACCACCACTGTGAAAGAGTGATCAGCTGTGAAGGTCTTAGTCTTCACTGTCTGTGGCCACTATGGGAGCAGATGTGGACCTCCCTGTACTTGCTGTTCTCTAAGAAGAGACTTTTTTTTCCCAAATAAAACATTCATTTTCCTGAGGCAGGTTGGGAATTCTTCTTGTAGCATTCCATGTGTCTTCCCGAGGAGCATGAGGAGACCAGATTCTGTAGTGTTCCATTTGTGTTGCTATGGTAGCATACATAGGAAGAACAGAGAAATGTGACCAGATTCCATGCTCAAATCTGTTTTTCACCATACTGTAGAGGAACAGGACAGTTCGACTGCCCATCTGTACCCCTGAGCCCAGCAGTGAAGGGAATGAGTTCTCACTTTTTTTAAACTATTCTAGAGTAACATAATGGGAATGGAACCGGATGGTTTTCTTACTTATCAGACCCGAGAACATTTTTAGTAGCACCAGGCAGTCAAAGCCAGTTTCAGTGTGTAGCCCACCAGCCCACAGGCCAATGGATAGATAAGGGATCCGGCTTCTGTGGCTGTAGTACAAATGACATGGTCAGCAAGCAAACTGTAGTCTATGCATTCAGTCAGAGGATGAAAAATCTAAAACCCATCCTGAAATCAAACCTGTGCTTGATTTGAGTTCCTGTGTTCAATCACTATAAATATAAAAAAGGTTGACGTTAAATCACAATGAATTCTTTTCTGATTAAATCTAATTCTGAACCCCTGTCTTTGAAAGTGACACTGGAGCTGAAATTAACATTCTGCAGTGTCCATAACGTGTTGTTGAGTAACAGGTAATTTTATTAAGTTCATATGGCTTACACTCTTCAAATACTGGTCAACGAGCATGCTACACAGTGAACTATTGACCTTGGTAAGGTGACATGCGTAAGATAAGTGTCACTGTCACTGTAGGAGCTGTCCAGTGCTTTCAAAGTCTCATGCATGGGGTAAGAGCCATTCTCCAGCATGGATGCCAGCTTGACTTTGGCATTGTTCTGTCTCCCGCCACCTGCACTGGGTCTAAGGGGCTTCCCAGGACAGAACTGGCCCTCTTAATGAGTTTGACCAGTCTATGTTACCATCATGGGTCAGAACATTGAGCTGGTTCACACCTACAAATATCTGGGTGTACTGCTGAGCAACATATTGAACTGCAGGGCCAACAGTGAGGCTGTGTACAAGGGGGTGAGCAGACTCTACTTTCCGAGGAAGCTCGGGTCCTTCAAAGTGTGCAGCAAAATGTTGCCTACCAGTTTGTTGTTGGTGCAGTCTTCTTTGCAGCAGTCTGTTGGGGGAGGCTGCATCAAAGAGGGAGACACCAACATCAACAAATAGATAAAGAAGGCTGGCTGGGTTCTTGGATGCTCACTGGAGAGTTCTGAGGCTGGTGGAAAAGAGGACACTCAACAAACTGCCCACTATCCTGGACAACACATCTCACCTGCTCCATGACTTAATGGTCAATCAGCAGAACACTTTCAGCAACAGATACAAGGAGCGGTACAGGAGATTGTTTGTACCAACAGTGATCAGATTCTACAACTCCTCTTCACAGTATGACTGATCTAAGAAGATTCACTGCTGTACACTAGCTGTCAATCATTTGTACATTTTTAAAATTCTGATGAATTAATGATTTGCTCCTGTTTGGAAATAATGAGTCCTTACATGAACAGTCTTTTGTAAACATTTATGTTCAAATTCTGTTGATTAAATATCTTGAAATACTAAAGCACACATTGACAGCATGAACTGTCACTGAAAAACATGCATTAGTTTTTAAATTTTCAGCAACATGATGATTACACACATTAGTAACTACATAGTAACAGTTGTTTATTAACATTCAAATTCTGATGAACTAATGATTTGGTCACAGCTACTAATCATTACTTAATAGTGTTTTAATGAAAGTTATTATAAAGTGCTACCAAAATGTTAGAATTTCCAATTGTATTACATATTTTTTCATCACACCTGCTGAAATCCACATGTCCCTATCACCACCACGTTTGGTAGGTAACGTCCACTGCATACTTGGATCAGATCTACTTGATATGACTGTTTACTTGTCTAGCATACATCACATTCCTTGACAGGTGCCACTGGAACAAGACAAGAGACTTCACTTCTGATTGGCTTTAATATTCTGTCTAATTTTATTATTTATTCATTTTAAAATATTGTGTGATTCATGAAGATGAAATAGCATAAAGATCTTCATGGTTATGTGGAAGGCCATTGATCTCTCCTTTTTAAAACTATCTGATTGTTTCTGAAGGTCCTTTTCATTGTGTTAAAAACACAATGTGCTCTGCATCAGATTATTTGTACTTCTCTGAATAATGTGCTTGTATGTGAAAACATTTACTGTTTACATGACAAAGGGATTGGAGGATTACCTTTTTCAGTGATTCCATTCCTCCAGGGGTAGTTTTATGGCCAGTAGCTCTTTTCCTAATGCCAGAGGTTCTCTCTGCCAGAGACAGTTTCTTGAACAGACAAACTGACAGGTGTGGTTTTGTTTTTCATGACACTAGGACAGAACTGCACCCACTCCTATCTCTTCTACACTGAAAGGCCTGCTTGGATCATGGCGCCTCAAGATTGGAGAAGCCAGAAAACCTTCACCGCAGCTGCCAACCACAGAAGCGTGTGGGATGAGCCCTTGAAAAGTGCCATGTGTTGTAGCTTAGAATTAAGAGAATTTGCAAATCTCAAATCATCTTCCATCTATCCAGCCTCTTATTCCTAACATCTGCAATCACTGGGCCTCAATCACCAAGCAAATGTAAATAAAAGATTTGCAAAATTTGAACTGTTTTATTAAGATTCTGACTTTGACCTGTGTTTTCAAATTCGAATTCTGTGTCATCAGATGCAAAGCTTTTGTTAGGACTTCAGTAACATCTTTTGCTAGTACCTGATGCAGCACTGATGCTAAATTCTAGAGTTTTAATTGTGCATTGTATATGTTTTAACTCATGTTATAGAGTAAACATATAATATATAGTATGTATTCATGAGGTCAAGCTTGAAGTTATGTGAATGTTATGAAGTTCTGAAAGTTATGAAGCCTGAACTCATATACCTGAGATATACATCTCACTTCGATATTTACATTTACATTTACGGCATTTGGCAGACGCCCTTATCTAGAGTGACTTACAACATTCAGAAGACATCCTTAGCGAGTTAGAAGAGGCCAGAATCCAGAGATTGACCGAACGTAAACTACAACTCTTGGCAAAAAAAAAATTATGGAAACACCACTGTTGGAGGAAGTTTGTTCAATTGATGTAATGACTCTCATTTCCCCGTGACTTTACCTGACATGCAGCTCATTAATGGCTGTGGAAATTTACACGTTTTCTTCAGGCAGTCATCCTTATAAATTTCATTGGACTGGCACCAAACGAAAGCTCCAGCGTCATCACCTTTCCCAATGCAGATTCACAATTCATTACTTAAGATGACTTTCATCCATTCATCTCCAGCCCATGATTGCTTTTCTTTAGCCCACTGTAAACTTGTTCTTTTCTGTTTAGGTGTTAATGATGGCTTTCATTTGGCTTTTCTTTGTGCAAATCCCATTTCTTTTAGGCCGTTTCTTATAATACGGTCACAGACAGTTTCCACCCACTTGTTTCACATTTGTTTTGTTGTGCATTTATTTATTTATTTATTTATTTTCTATCTGGATGCTTTGATGTTTTCCTTAGTCTACCTGTATGCTTCCATACATCCTACATCCTTCCCATTTTGTTTGGGCTTGGTCTAGATTTTAGACACTGCTGTCTGGAAACATCCAACATCTTTTGTAACACTCTGTGATGATTTACCTTCTTGAAGACATTTTATAATTCTCTCCTTATTTCAACTGACATCTCTTGTGTTGAAGCCATAATTCATGTCAATTCACTTTGTTCAACAGCTCTCCATGGTGTGAGCACTCTTTTTTAACTGAAGACTAATTAGCAGGTTTAATTTGATGCAGGTGTTTGGTTCAGAACTGCAAGTCACAGAGATATTCCATTATATTTTCCTCAGGATTTAGTGATTCCATATTTTTTTTATATATTATTCTTTCTTAATACCAGAAGGTTGGGATTTTGAAGAAAACAAAAGTCAAAATAAAACAACTTCCAAGAACTTCCTACAAGAGCAATAATTCCATAATTTTTGCCAGATGTTGTAGAAGCCTTATTTCACAGTTACCTGAAAGCTAAGCTTTTGATTTAACCCTGACTTACAGTAACTAGTGTACAGAAATACACTGACATTCATATTAGTAGCTTTAAAAAAAAAATAAAAAATCCTTCTGCTTCCAGTTGTTTTGGTGAAGGGATTACCTGCCATCTCCCCTGCTGTCATCACTCAGAATACTATCAGAAGCTTTGAACTGTTCCCAAACTATTTTTTTGAAAGCAACCAGGTCATGTTTACATCATGTGCTCACACTAAACTATAGAGAGACAGAGGGAGAGAGAGAGAGAGAGAGAGAGAGAGAGAGAGAGAGAGAGAAAGAGAATGCATGACTGATGATTGCTTAAAATGATGGAGACATATGCCTTTGGGTAAAAAATACAAACCACTCATTGGAAAGCAAACACCAGACCAATATGAGCAAACCAACATCAGACCACAGATTTCTATTTTGCAACCAGCCCACATTTCATAGAAGAATGTGAGTAAGGAGGGAGGATTGTGGAACTGAACTGACTGATCAGGGACTGATCAATCCTCTGATCAGAGACAGCTGCAGCTCATTAGTAAGAGGTGTCTACATATGGTCTACATATAGAGTAAGGTCTACATGTGCACCAAGAAATCTGTGCAAATTTGTCTGATCTAAGAAATGACCACATGAATAATGAGATAACTGCAGAAATATGATTTTGGAGTCCATGCAATCTCATGAGAACCTTTTTTTGCAGATGGGATTTTTGAATGCATCAACAAATGGTCATAATAACATAATGAGCCACATTCATAAACTGCATGATTTTCTGTGACATGAAAAGGGAAAGGAACACTTTAGCTCATTCATAAATTATGATTAATGGTGGTTTTTCTTTGAAATATGGAATTACTGCTCTTTCTTCTTTATTGGATGTGCTGTTAGCCATTAATAAACTATCATCTCACCCAAACACCATGCCATTAAGAGGAACTTGACTTCCATAAGAGACATTTTCAGAAAACAAATACCTACATAATTACTGCCTCTTTTTTTGTCTTGCCATCAGTTTTAAATGTAATGGAAGATACATTTAAATTTTATAACCTGACATATGCACTTTGCAGGCAGTTGCATCCTGAGGATGAGGATGAGCCACAATTGAGAAAGCCAGTGGGTGACATACATTTACATTTGCAGCATTTAGCAGACGCCCTTATCCAGAGTGACTTACAAAAGTGCTTTGCTGTTCACTTAGAATATCCTTAGCTAGAAGATGAGGCTGGAATCTAGAGATTCCTCACACTTAGATTCTGTTGAAACAAATGTCTTTATGGAGTTAAATACTCCTGAAACAGATGAGTCTTCAGTCTGCGTTTGAACAGGGGGTGACAGTGGCAAGGAAGAATTTCATCAGGCTACGAGTAACAAACCTTGAAAGGAACCAAGGCTCAAAAGGGGAACCCATCCTCCTCTGGTCAACACTGGATAGACATAACCCACAAAAAGGAGTAAAATAATAAAGAGCTATGGTTAGTGGTGGGAGCGTGTGGTGTGGTGTGGAGAAGAAATCATGAGAGAATGGGATTGAGCCTATGATACAAGCTCAGTGTTAATGTGGAAGTACATTAAGGTAAAAGAGTCATAAGCTGGCAGTGGAGTCTCTGAAGTGGGACAAGTGAGCCAATGCAAGGATCCCAATGGGGACAGCATCAGAGCACAGTGGAGCAGTGGGGTGTCAGGTTGGGTGACATCAGGGTAGATCAGTCAGGATAGGGCATCTCAATCCATGGGAAAGAGATAGAGAGAAAACGGAAGGAAAAAGCTCAGGGTTAGGCAGAAACCTGTACTGTGTTTAGTGCAGCTCAGGGCAACAGCAGAAAAATAGTCTGTAAAAGAGGGGTTGCATGAAAGAAATGTTTTCAATCGAGATTGAAAGTGAAGAGAGAGAGTGTGTCCCAAACAGTAGCAGGAATTTAATGTGGAAAAGTCCATTTACCCCATTCAGCTGACAGTTACTTTACAAAAAAACAATAAATAAAAAACAAACAAACAAAAAATCTTGTAATGGCTGGAAAGTACAATGCTGTGTTGTAACGATATTTGCTTGCAAACTCTAAATGCTCTTAGCTCCTATAAATTGCATTTATTCAGGTTAAAATTGTTGCTGTTACTATTTTAAATAATAATGTTGTATTACGGTTTTACTAACGCTCTTAGTCAGCCATGGCTAACGACCCTTTACTTAATATAAAAATCGGGATGGTTACTTTACAAATATATTGTGTTATAGATTATTTCTTTCCCACTGAAAAATGTAGCTGTAACATAATGAATGAAATATTACTATATTAAAGTAAAATAATCTCATTACTTTTCATTCCTTTTGAGTTACTTGTCTTTTTAAAGCCCTATATTCAAATTTAAATGATAGAAACATAAATTTACATAAAAACGGTCCTGTTTTTACATAAAAACACAAAACACCAAACAATCTCGTGACCACATCACACTGTCCACATCTGTCTACTACATTATGTATAACATTTTTGCTAGAACACAACTTGGGAAATGAAAAAAATATAGACATTTTCAAAGTTTAAAAAAAAAATAATAATAAAGAAAGAAAGAAGAAGAAAAGGCATGAGAACAATAAGTGATGTAAAAGATTGTAAAATGTGAACTTAAAAAATAGTATTTTGGATGATTTATAATGGCATCTCAAAAATATGTAAATATTTTTAAAAAGTGAATCTATGTTACATAGCAATTCAGATCAATAGCCTGAATCAAATTCCGGCATCTTTCAGTTCTTGCTTGTACACATTTGAAGGTATAAAAAGGTTTTCAGTCTCTACTACTGTGGGTTCCATCCCATCATCGCATGCCTTCCAGCACACGCTGAGCTCTTTCACTTGCACATTAGTCCCAGTATATCTAAAATAAAAGTGAATAGCAGGAGAATTAGAGTTTGATTCCATCTGGATCTTGAAACTGATGGGGTTCACTTTAGATAGATAGATAGATAGATAGATAGATAGATAGATAGATAGATAGATAGATAGATAGATAGATAGATAGATTAGAGTAGGTGAGGCGCTGCATGGTAGTATTGTGTTGTTTTACTATTTACTACTGCAGAAGTTCCTGTAGCACCAAACAGCTTCTCTCGATCATCCCTGATACACCCCACAATGGCTGTGTCATCATCAAATGTCTGGAAGTGACACAGCTTTGAGTTATAGCAGAAGTCTTCTGTGTTCAGGGTGAAGAGTAGAGGAGCCCTGAGGTGCTCCAGTGCTGCTGATCACATGATGTCTTTCATCAGATGTGAATTGTGTGCTACTGGACAGAAGTCATTCAGTTTGCTGGGCCAGTTCTTTTTGGCAACTGAAACTATGCATGATGTCTTCCAGAGGGTAGGCACTCTCCCCAGCTTGAAGATGCATTGGATTGGATTGGATTGGATCACCCAGTTCAGCTGTGAAGATCATTAATAGTTGGTGACACACCTTATCTGGGCCTGCCTGAGGTGAAGCTTCCACAGTTGACCTTTGACCTGATCCGCAGTGATGTATGCTGTTGTTTGTGTTCTGGTGGATGGAGCGAAGGAGGAGGGGGGCTGCTGCAGAGACTGGGGGAAAGTGTTTTGAGGGGACAAGGAGAGAAGGAGAGGCTGCAGAGAAGGTGGATGGGGTGTGTATGGAGGTCATTCATTTTATTCTCCTTCTCCACTGTCCGCCCAATGACTCTGGTCTTTGTTTAATGGCCTTTGATGTTTTTCACACTTTCCTTTACCCCCCTCATGCTCTTCTCCTCCAGCTTTAGTTCCACCTTTCTCCTGTAGCTGTCCTAAGCTTCCCTCACATAGTATTACACCTCCTGCTGTAGTGGGGAGGAAGGCTGCCTTCTTCCTGTTGAGGACAGCTTTGACTTCCTGCATTACCCATGGCTTCTTGTTGGGATAACGGGGGAGACCACATCTGCACAGAAGTTGAGATAATCTGTCAGACAGTCTGTCATCCCCTCTATGTCCTCATATGTGGGCTAAGCAGCACATCCCAGTCTGTGGTGTCATAGCAGTTCCTGAGGGCATCTTTCCTTTCTGGGAAGCACCTCCTGATGGATCTGGTGGTTGCAGGCTGCCTTTAAACCAGAGGGGTGCACTTTGGCTGTACATGAAGCAGGTTGTGTTCCAACTTCCCCAGTGGGGAGGAGGGGTGTGACGCTGTATGCCTCCTTCATATTAACACACAAAAGTACAAAACATCCATTGTATATGTGTAAGAACACACCATGTCTGAAAGGAAGAGCAAATAATGTCGAAAGTGAAGAGAAAGAAGGTTTAAAGAGCTAAAACTGAAGAGGCAGCCATTTCACACAACATGTGAAACATAGCAATCAAGAAGTGACTGAAGAATTGAATCTTTAAGCATATTCACTTAATCGTTTAGGAACTGCAGACACTTTTTAACATATTCTCTTCATTTTCACAGGTTCAAAAATAATTTGAGACATCCATCTTCTACACCACTTATTCCTGAATAGGCAACTCTGGGCACAAGGGCAGGAAACAACCCTAGACAGGGCGCTAGTCCATCGTAGGGCTCATACACGCAAGTCACCTACCACACACGTCTTGGGGGGGAAACCAGAGTACCTGGAGAATATGCAAACTCCACACAGACATTTCACCTCATCCAGGGATTGAACCCAGGTCCTTCTTGTTGCAAAACAACAGCACTATCCACTGCACCACAGTGCCACCTCATATCCCTCCATTGAGAAAAGCCAGGCCTTTAATACAGCCACCTTCAGTTGCTCCTCATTTGTGTGTCGTCCTGTCTTCAGATTTCATGTTACTACTTTAATCAACGTTCATATAAATTTTAAACACCAGCAACCCAGTTCTACTGGCAGACATGTACATACATCTTTGTCTAAAGTGAGTGGAAGGGACTGTTTTCCTTCACTCATCCAACTCCCTTTTTTTCTGTCTTACTTGCCCAGGTTTTCAGTAAAAAAATAAATAAAAAAATAAATAAAAAAATAACAACAAAAACTGTTCTAACACCTGTACTGCTCTTATTGATAGTACCTCACCAAAAGATGACATGTCATTCTTCTAGCCTATCTGTGGATGAGTCATGGTGTGTGTAAGCCATTTGTTTTCCTTTATCTGGTACGTCTACAAAACACTGGGTGAGAATCTATGGGTCGGATCTGTGGCCCATCCACTCCCTTCTAATTCAATCCACTGAAATACGGTTATTTATATCCTTCACTCACACAGTTTTGCAAATCCGAGTCTACAAGGACCTTAGCTTTACTACTCAACCACTCCAAGCGTAGCACACAGCTTGATATGTTACTAATCCAGGTTGTGGGAATAGATTGAGCTGCCTGAGTAGCATCTAACATCTTCAATGCTCATGGAGCCTAATTGCTGTTCCGCTCCCCTTAACCAATGTGTGGATGATAGCTTGATAGCTTTTAGTGCTCTGTTGGGAGCCTGCCAGTTCATGAGAGCAGAACAGTGGGCCTGTGGAGAAGTAGGATGCATATTTAATCCTTCTGTTTTTGCTGTTAGAATGGCTTGAGTGCTTTTGGAGTGTGTCTGGCCCACTTTAGCCCTTTTTTAGCCCCTCTACAGATTATGGGAGAACTGAATCTCTAAACACGTCAGCTATGAGACTGAAGGTTTTCACTGGATTGAGTAAAAATACAATCCAAACATACAGTTTTAACTACTTCTACTGCTATTTGCACTGGTTTGCACCATGTATATGGTAATAATACCAAAACACCAAGAGTGTGCACAGTGACTGCTGAAATTGTACACAAACACACAGAACTGACAATATGTCTACTGAAATAAAACCCACACACAGAGCGGAGAAGTGGTTAAAAGGCATCCTGAGCAGAGGATGTTGTCACACACCTTGTGTATGGTGTTCTCTGCTCTTAGTGTTCATAACCGGTCCAGCACATGCACGTTAATCCCACCATATGAAAGTGCTGGCCGTGCCCAAGAGACAAGACTGTGACCACTCACATGCATTGTGCATGTCATAGTCAGAGTGTAGTATGAAACTGTCAGGTGAAAGTGACCATCAAAAGTTTCCATTGACAAAACATTCACACTCTAAATCTGTTTTATTCATGAAGTCGTGCTGAAACAGTTTGGAGCAGGATAGCTGTGATGCTAACAGGCAGGCTCTTCAGGGTTGGACCTGCGATGCTAATGTACACAGCAACCAGGTTCAGCAAGGTTGGCACAGGTTAGCAACAGTGCAACAGACAGGCTCAAGAGAGCAACAGCAGGATAGCAGCAGCACAGCTGTCAAGTAAAGACAGGAATCACAATAAACAGCATACAATAGTAGGGCATGGAAATAAGTGGCAGATAAACAGAGGTGTTCTCCTACCTAGAGATGATGAGCAACATAATAAACATGAGCTCATGAAATTAGTGTCTTCTTACTTTGACTGCTTTTTTGTGCTCATCTGTGTTTAGCAGCAGCTTGCTCTAGACTGCAACACTGAAAACACAAACAGGTAGGAAGGCCAAGCTGAAAGAAAGGCCATTGATGAATATGGAACACTTGTTTTAGTTTGAGATACTGGTATTCTAGTGTCACATCTTGTGGCAGAAAGAACAATAGTGCACCTTTAAGATGTCTTTAAGGGTGAACCCTAAGTCATTGTTTTTTTTGTTTTTTTGGTGAAAAATGCATCCAAACATACTCTTGAGTGAACTGTAAAACAAATAGCAAAATGCTGGCAACTCTGCTAACATTTCTTTACTGTTTGTTTTACAGTGAATTATTTGTTACCCAGACTCAAACAGTTTGCACTGTGTGTACTGAAATAGCACCCAAACACCCAGTTTGTGCTGTCACCTGAATTACCACCTGTCATGTATAGAGTCCAGTTTGTGTCTTGTTTGTTGTTGTTGTTTTCAGTCAAATGTGCTTTTTAGCACATGTCATGTCTCCACCCATTCCCAGCTGTGTTCCATTTGTAACCCTGCCCCATCGTCATCATGTCCCAGCCATGTCCAGTGTGATTGTGTATATAAGTCCCTTGTCTTTTGTTAGTCCTTGTCGGTCTTTGTTGTGTTGATATGTGGTTATATGTGCTTATGTGGCTTTGTAACTTCGTGGTTTCTCGTCGTGTTTATTTGTATCCTGCTAATAAATACAACCCAGCGTGTACGTCCGCATCTACCTGTGTCCGTGAGCGTTACATAAAGACCGACCAGCATGGACGTAGCTGGGTTGTGTAAGTTTGCTGGATCCCGACTGGCTATCCGCCGGGACCCATTCTCTGGTGGCCTGAAGGTGCAACAGGAAGCTGTGCAGACCAGCAGCCGGAGGAGGCGCCATAGGCGCCATAGTGTTCCACTGCTGCAAGCCTCGAGCCATGTGAGGCGAGAGGCGAGGCCTGCTGGCGGGCTGTTGATGGGGGTTCTGGGCTGAAAGACATGTCGGATGTGTGGCAGTTCCTGAGCTATGTGCGCAGGACTGTCCAGCCCAGTTCCCCTCAGACATCGGCAGCCGCAGCGGCCTCAGCAGCGCCACCTACCCGAGTTGCGTCTGCGCCGCGCGCTGCGGCTCCTCCCGTAAGGCCTGTCTTGGCGTCCGGGGCTGCTTCCATCGCGGTCCGGAGGGCGGAGCTACGCGCCGACATCGAAGCTCCGAGGGCGGGGCTTTCCGCCAACGTCAACGCACTGAGGGCGACGCCCGCTGCCGCCAGTGTCCAGAAGGCGGCGCCCGCTGCCGCCAGTGTCCAGAAGGCGGCTCCCGCTGCCGCCAGTGTCCAGAAGGCGGCGCCCGCTGCCGCCAGTGTCCAGAAGGTGGCGCCCGCTGCCAGAACTGTGCCCAGACTGGCTCCAAAGACTTTTGGGACATTTGTCAGTTCTGGGCCCAAGCCAATATACCAACCCATGTCTGTTCCTGTCCTTGTGCCTATATCTGTCCCAGTGTTGGTTCCTTTATCTGTTCTTGTCCCCATTCCTGTGTTTGGTTTAGTTATCCCTGTTCCTGTCACTGTGTACGTGTCAGTCCCTCTCAGTGTCTTTGTTCCTGTGCCCAGTCCTGTCTTGTCTCCTGTTCATGTCTAGTTCTCTCTGTCCGGTTTCTTTCATGGTCCCTCTTTTCTGGCCCCGTCTGTTGGTTTATGCGCCCTGGAGTTGCGCATTGGGAGAGGGGCCAACTGTCACGTATAGAGTCCAGTTTGTGTCTTGTTTGTTGTTGTTGTTTTCAGTCAAATGTGCTTTTTGGCACATGTCATGTCTCCACCCATTCCCAGCTGTGTTCCATTTGTAACCCTGCCCCATCGTCATCATGTCCCAGCCATGTCCAATGTGATTGTGTATATAAGTCCCTTGTCTTTTGTTAGTCCTTGTCGGTCTTTGTTATGGTGATATGTGGTTATATGTGCTTATGTGGCTTTGTAACTTCGTGGTTTCTCGTCATGTTTATTTGTATCCTGCTAATAAATACAACCCAGCGTGTACGTCCGCATCTACCTGTATCCTTGAGCGTTACACCACCAAAAGCACATACAAGGTGCTTCATGCCCGAAATTGTGCCCAAACACAAATATTTTACTGACAATATTATAATTTATATTAAAATAGCTTTGCCTTGAGCTATGACCAACCAAATATGCCAGATAGTGTCTAATCTTTACATTGGCTTTCCACCTTTTGGCTACTGGACCTGGACTGTTTCCCCATCCTGCCAGGGAGTAGCTGCTCACCCACCATCACCAACTGTGTAGAAATCTACTTTTGCTATTATGTCCACCAGCGAACTAACATTACTACAGTATACCTGAGTATTAGAACAGAGGTGTAGAGGTCCAGTGTCCCCTAACTGTGTATAAGTAGTTTGACCAGAGGAGGATGGGTCCTGCCCTTGTGAGCCTGGTTCCTCCCAAGGTTTCTTCCTCCAGCTTTGAGGGAGTTTTTCCTTGCCACTGTCACAATTTGGCTTGCTCAATAGGGGGTCTGTCTCTTCTCCTTTGTTCCTGTTTTAACCCTTTTATTTTTTGATTTCTGTGAAGCTGCTCTGTGACAACTTCAGTTGTGAGGAGCGCTATACAAATAAACGTTGATTTGATTTTGATTTGATTTGATTTAGTGAAAGAGATTTGAAACAATATGTATGACATCAAATCAAAAACTATTATTAGTTTATTCTTCTTAAGATTCAGGTGGCTGGATGTTCGCTGTAAATGACTTTGTCTGTGAATGTTTATTGTCCTGCTTTTATTAGATTGCATTGTTCAGTTACAGCTTTGTGTATATTTATCAGTATTGTGCAAACAGCTCTTTGCAAACTCAATGAAAATCACAAAACACCCATACATTTTGTATTGTCAGTCATGTGTCAATTATTATTGGTGTCGGTCATTTGCTTCATTTATTTTTTGATCCATTTAAGGAATGAATTGCCGTTTTTATTTGGTGAGAAATTGTTGTCTTTTTGTTTTAGTTTATTCATTTCAGTAAATACACAGATTAAATGTACTACACTGTAGTTTACTATTTCCAGTGGATGTCATTAAGAGGACAAGAAAGACTATAGTTTAACAGAGTTTAACAGAGTGTTCAGAGAGTGTTCAGTACCTACATCTTACTTTGAGCAAAATGCAAACAGTGAAAGGGTGAAAAAGAGGAGACTGCAGAAGACTGACAGAGCTGATGAAGGAAGTCTGATTAGGTCTCGATATTAAAAAAAAAAATAAATTGAAAGAGAATATTGCTTGAATGAAGGACTTTTGGTTGATGTGTGTGTTATTGCTATTGTGTTCTACCTTCTCACAATCTAAATCATTTTGACCAATTTATTTTTTGTATCTCAAACAATACTCATGAACAGACATTTTGGGGCTTTTGATTGATCCTGAAAAAGCCTGTCTAATATCTGTTCCAAGAAAAAGCTTAGCATCCCATTCAGACATCTCTAGTGATATACATTTTATCAGGACACAAGAGATCATGAACCCAATCAGAATTCATTGCTTTTAGAAAAGTAATTCAGTAGAAATGTATTAGCATTTTTTAGTGCAACTGCCATGGTTAAATATCAGGATATTCTGCTATTCCCATTTGTTTACACTGGTTCATATTTCATGCCTGATTAAGGAGCTGTATAATTTTTGTTTTCCAAATATAATTTATATTATATAATATATTTAAGTGTTTAATGTGCTATGTCATTAATAACATTTACATTTAAATCAATTCAGTATCATCAGTTTATTTTTTTCTGCCAGATAATTTCAAAATGATGTGGTGAAGGCAACTATAGTACAAGAAAATCATTATTAAAAATATATTTAATACTGAGTATCATCATATTACATTTTTTTCATAGCACCTGCTATATTTTGGGGAAACACTGGGCCTAATTCATTAACACATGCTCGTAAAAATCCATTTATGTACTAGTGTGAATTCACACCATGCACAGTATGTCATCTATTACACTGATTCTCTATCCTTGGCCTGGAATACCCCTGCACAGCATGTTTTGTGTCCTTCCCACTGAAGTCCACCATCAGCTAATTATCAAACCTTCAGGAAAGGCCTGTGTATCCTCCCAAGGTATCCTGTCTGAGTAGTTCAGTGCTAATAAATGAACAATGTTGTGTGATTTTGTGCTATTGGAATATTAGAATTGTGCATTACAGACTTTCCTATAACCTTCATAATATTACTCCACCCTCATGTGCTATGTTGATGGTAGGTCATCCGTTTACAGTTTTATAATTCAAGTTGAGTTATTATTGTCATTTTGACTTTATATTCAAATGTAATTACATATTTAATTATGTGTCTGGCTGCACAATTTTGATTCTACTTTTTTATTTTTTTTCCCCCTGAGTTCAGACTGTTCCTGATGGCATATGACTTTGACATCAACTGTGATAAGAGCTACACCTGTATATGTGTTGACATTTCAATGACAAACAAGAGTAAAACTAAATGACAACAGATTAAATAGGATACAAATATTATTTGTATAGTTCAATTACCTTCACCTCCCAATTTTATTAAATTCTATTTAACTAGTACAGATACTAAAGAATGATATACACATGAAAATGCATGTATAAGTACACCTGACCAGCTGATTACACGTGACAAAGGTTTATAATGATTTATCATTATAGCATTTTCTCAAGAATTTCATCAGCAACCTATTGATATGCAAGAGTGGCAAAAGCAGAGCTTCAGTGATCTCAAACCTAGCCCAAACATCATAGAAGAAAGAATGGAGCCTTTGTAATTGAGGTCAAAGACCTCATGCTGCTGTGGTCTTAATGGAGACACCTCTCCTCCATCTCACCCCATCCAATGGCCATTACTCTGGACCTGCAGTGGTTTAGTGGGTCATTGATGTAATTAGCCCAAGCATACAATAGAGCCATTTCTGTAGCACCACTCATTCTTGAGTCCCTATGAGTGTGTCATTATCACTAAAAGATAGGGAGATAGCACTGTGAGCAGTATGGCTGAAAGGAGAGGTGGAAGTAATAGTCCTGAAATAGGCCTGACTTCAAAGGGGATATGGGTGGAATATGCCTGCTTTAAATATGAAGTTTGGGATATTCATCTTTTTTTCAGTTTGTCTAAATATTACTAGTAGGATGAATATATTGTCATTATTGCCAGTATTGCTGTTTTGGAAAATGGTGTTTTCACCTTTAATGGAAGCATAATTATTAATGTTTTGTAGAATATAGTTAAATTGAATACATGCGTAAATTATTTTACTGGATTGGAATTGGCTTTTAAATGCATCAAGGGTTTTTATGAATATGTATAGCAGTTGCTTTATGTCCTTTCAATGAATTTGGATATTTTTAAGCATCATGTTTTTACCTAGTGCTGTATAAATAGCAAAATATCTTACAGCAACCTTCATCCCAGTGAATGGTGTATTTGAAATTCATGTGTAATATTTGTAATTATTTATTTATGATCATTTTAAACTAATTTCACAACTAACCCATGAATAACATTTCTCTTTACTAAACATTTTTTAACTGCACTCTAACTGCGATGTCAGAGTTTGGCAGTGGAGAGATTGGGTCTGTAATTGAGTAATAAGCACTGATGAATAATGAGTGTGGTCTGTTTTAGTGCATTAACTCCCTAATGACCTAATTTCTGCATTATTTAATGTGCACTGAATCCATCTGGATGTGTTCAAGTTCCTTCTAATGGAGGTACCACCAGTGCACACAGACTAACACATAATGGAACCCCACGCACCAACCTCCTCTATCTTTCCAGTACTTTCTATCATTACTGTCATTAGTTTTAATGAACTTTTTTCATATGTTAGATACATACAAGATTAGACTGACGTTCGTTTAATGTGATGCCAGTGCATGATTTTACCTGGAGTAGAACCCATTAACCAGTCACTACCACCAGTTCATTGAATGCAAGCATTTACAGTTTTATTTCGCCATTAAATACTGGTGCATAAAAACATTTCAAGAATGATCAATGTGCAAAGAACCTGAGAAAGTAATCAGCTGAGAATATTAAACCTACCATGACCTCATCTAATGAAAGTGGCATCAGTAGTATTTGTCTCCTAATAACCCTCACAGGGTTGACTGTGAAGAACATCCAACTCTCCCAGGCAATCAGTGAAGCACAATGCATCACCTCTCTTTAATTAAAACAGGTTATGAGCTATATTAATACAATGGAGTGGACTGAGGAGACGGAGATGTCAGGTGTGGAAGAAGAAAGCCTTCAGTGAAGAGCAACAGGCAGTAGAGTTACAGATCCATTTAGCATGTTTATTTCTGAATGGACCAGACACAACGAGCAATTAAAAAAAATGTAAACAAAGAATAAATGAACTTCCCTTTGGACTGAGCTTTCTTTATTCAATCATCTACAATTAATGTATCTAATTTAGCCTTGACTGCATTATTTCTCACCAACGTAAAAAAGGGGCACTGTCAAGGGGGCCCATTTATAACATTGGTTGGTGTGGCACACCAGATAATACTGCCCCCATACCATGTACAGTAGGTGACTGGGGTTTAATTCCCAGTCTGGGTAACTATGCTGTGTTCCACAGATATGTGTCACAATTTAGGCTGACCCAAAATTATAGAAAGGTGAAAAACACCCTTATGTGAGGTTGTAGTTGAGAACACAGGTTGCAGAGGGAGGTGGAGGTCAATAGAACATTAAAAGATTATTATTATTATTATTATTATTATTATTATTATTATTATTATTATTATTATTATTATTATTATTCACAGTCTTTTTCTTACTACCTGAAATACATCCAATCAAATCTGGTAACATACAATCTCTGGAGATGTAGACAACAGCTGTTTTTTTGTGCAGCAGTCTTCTGGTCAATTCTTTGTTCTCACATTGAGACGGTTGCAATGCTCCTGCCTGTTCCATAAGCTTCTGCTGCACAAACTGCTAACTGCTTTTTCCATAGCTTCTCTACTTTAGACAAGTCTACGGAGCACAGACCTGGGATGTGTAACCGACTAAACGTTTTTATTCTTATTTAAAAATTGGAAAAGGTGCCCATATGTTGTCTAGTTCATTTCTGCAATTCTGTGTGGAATTAAATCAGATTTTTAAGAAGTGTAAAGCCATGACTGTACAAGAATAAAGGATGAACTGCCCATTCAACAGCCAAAGTCCTCACATTAAACCGTCTGAACCCTTTCAGTTCAGTGAATCAGTATCAATGGCAAAATCTCTGATAACAGTAATAATCAGACCTCAATTACCAGTCTGAACCTGAAGTGGTGGGATAGACAATGTATAATGTCTTGAATGTCCCCTAAATGAAGCTGTAGGGATAATAGCTGTGTGTGAAAATGGCATAACCTTGCAACTTGCTGGACTCTTGATTTCAAGCAGCCACCCAACAGCATTCGTGAGCACTCAGTCGTCTCCAGAATAGCAGCACTGAAATACAAACTTCCAAACAAAAAATTAATGGCAAATGCCACCAAGTTTGCTTCTCACAACTGTATTGTTCTTACTGCTGTTAAGCTTCTGAGTATTTTTCTTTCAAACTGAAAAATAAATAAATAAATAAAAAAATCTCTCTTTGTTCACTGTACAGGCCAAACATAGAGCTGAATGAGGAAGGATTCTCTGCAGAATGGAAGTGCAACTAGAATGAGTTTTTAAACCAGAATAAGCATTTAACCTGAAATATTCTCTTTTATTCCACCTGAAATAAACAAGACAAGACCTATCAGTGAAATGGATCACACTCAAATATATAAATGTAAATAACAGCAGACGTGACTGGGTATACATAAACAATGCGACTGAGTCAAGTCAGCTATTAGTCATATTATCTTAGTTATGACGTTTTGCGGCGTCTGACTCAGTGTGGCACAACTCAGGATGTTCCATCTTCCAAAACTAAAATCAACTCCTGAACTCCTGTTGAACTCGAGTTGACTGTTTAATGATGTAAATAATGCAAATATTGCACTGCTGTCATTTGTAACAATATGATTTGTAATAAATATTAATGTAATAAATTATGTCAGATTAATTAAATGCTCTTAATAAACTGTTGTAATACATCAGTGTGAAAAGGTTTATGGAATGTGGGACGTGGTGTATTGTCGTTCCCAGGTGACTCCAAAATGGCCGAACATGGGTCGGTACTTTCAGTAAGGGGTTCTTAACAATGGGTCACATTTGACAGCCCAATACTGGCAAATGTCAAGAAAATGATGGAATAATTAAATTAGAAATATGTAATATAAATATGGAAACAGAGTTGAAGACTGGAAATGGTTATTTATTTTTTGTAAGAAAATGGGAAAGATGGTTTTAAGATCAATGTTCAAGGAGAACAGAATTTGAATGTGGCAGTAATGCAATGTAAGGAAACCAGCTGCCATAAAAAAAACATGAAAGAAGAAGATGACAAAGACTCATATTCTCTACCAACTCTTTCCAAACTTCAGGTCACTATATAGAGCACTATTATAGGGAACAGGATTCAACACGGTAGTGAGGGATTGTGTTGTGCCTTTGCTCACATCAGATGGCGTTGCACATATTGGTCTTTCTCAGAGAAGCTGGATGAAAATTTTCAAACAGGAAAACACAATGAATTGTGGGTACAGTGTTTAAATCATTTAAACACAGTAATTTACAATGTAATGTCATATACAGTACTGCATTTCCAGACACCACCACAAAATGGCAGAACCCCAAAGTAGTGCAGTTTACAGTGGGTCCAGTCTGGGACACAACTGCACTCTTTTTTTTGTTTGCTGACAACAACTGTTAGTATGACATTTATTGCTTATTATTTTGCATAAATATAATAAATATAATGCATATTTTGGTATCACTCCAAAGACAATTAACAACATTAACATTATATACATTTTTTAGGATATTAGCATCATGCTTTCTGTAAATGTTATATAGAGTATGTTAGCTTGATCTAATCCTGTAATAAAATAATTCTATCTACATTATTACATCTTATTTTACCCACAAGTATGATCATTTTGCATATTCTGTGTTTGCTGTTTGGTTTGGTGTAGTTGTACCATGTATAGATATTGCATGACTGCTTCTTATTTTTTTCCAGTCTCACCTTAAATGTTATAGCACATGCTAGCACTGCCCTGACCAGTTATTTGAGTGAAACCGCTGCACTGTTTAAGGTGGAATAGAAATTTATGGACTCATTTGTTGGTCATTATATTAACTGAATCTCAAAAATAGAGTTTGACACTTAAGGTGCAGTTATGGCTTAATCCTGGTACAAGCCTGGCATTTCCTCATTTAGTTGGGGCTTGACACTCAAGAGGCATTTAAGCCATGTGAGCCACAGCAATCAGATGAATCTGAGCAGAGTGTTCGCCGGACTCAGGCAAGAATTATCTGTTTGTGCTTTGGACATCCATTGTGGCCAAGGCTATGCCGATTTGGCATGCGTGTACTGAGCCAAGTGTTTTTGCACATTTTGGGCCACAAGGACACAAACAGTCCTTGGCATTGATTCTACAACTTTCTGGACTTGGAGAGCACACATCGATCCAAAATCTCTCATAGGTGTTCACCTGGGCTGAGTTCTGGTGACTGTGAAGAAGCTTATAATTTACAAAAATTCTTAGCCTTATCATATCATTCAACGACCCATTGTCACTGTTCCTGTTGAAATCCTGGCCTGGAACAGTCCTTATGAGCAACATTCTTGCTGTCTGTGCCCAAATAATGATCCCTTCAACAAAATGGATTTTTTTCTTGTCATGCGTTTCCAGATTTAAGTCAGCTGGGCATTTTTTACAGATCATGGTAGGATGGTAATTGCTTAATTGTATCATGCAGTACACCTGTCTGGAAGCATTTGCACTTGTTATATTTCTCCGCTCAGATTTTCTTTTTCTTTTTTTTTTGTCAGCTCTCTGCATGTATATGTGCACTTACTTGTTAAAATAGAAAATGACAATTTACATGATAGACATGAACATGCCAGGTTCCGCAGTTATTGCTTTAATATGTTAATAAATAGTGATTTTGCTTTAATACATTTAAAAGCAATTTTTTATTCAATCTAGTGAAGTCAGGTCCAGGCTTATTTGCCCTTATTTGTCATATGCACAATATGTTAGGACGTTCATGCTCAAGCATCTCAAAGATGCTTGTAGTCTCATGTTGGAGCCCTAGATAATCACATGATCAGATTCACTATTACTAACAATCATATAAGTAATCAATATACAACACTCACATGTTACATAAACAGAAATATACTAAATCATATATATATATATATATATATATATATATATATATATATATATGAAATGCATTTAATTATATAATTTCTCAATATAGTTAAAATGAAGATCAAACGTCCATTATGTTTAAAAATGTAATAAAAAAAAAAAAAAATCAAAATGTGTTCAAGGGGTGTCCTAACTTTTTCACATGACTTTCAAAGAGTGGCTTCAACACAAAATACATTTGTATATTTGAACTCTACACACACAGGAGGAAGAAGGGCCTTATGGATCTTAAAAGCTTACATGCAGAAACAGCAGTGGCAGCTGCCCTTTATAATGGAGGGTGATTCTGGAGTGGCAGTCGCCTGATCCTGGATCTGCATGTTCCACCACTGTGTAGCTGAGTAGTGGGGCTTTCACATAGCAGGTGGTCGATGTCTGCACACCACCTCATCATTGATCTTTTGAAAGGCTTGTACCTCTCTGCTTCCACATCCTTCAATGCACGCATTTATGCTTCAAGTCCACCTGAAACCTTGTCAGAGTTTTTGAAGAAGGGATAGTGGTTGAGTTTGAGTAATGGACATATTGAGGAAACACTGTGATGTACTCATCATAGGAGGTACTTCTGAAAAACAGTGGGTTGGTGGATTAATGCCCTACCAAGGAAAAATAAGACAGATCTCAGGAAACCAGGGAATGTGTGCACTGGAAGCTTCCACAGAGAAATAGAGTTTGTTATATTTTACCTCTGCCAACTACTCAACAACACTTGTGTTACATTCAAAACTGGTAGTCCAGAAACATGAAGTTCAGGTTGAGACAAAGATTTGAAGTCATGGTGAATCGAGTCATGATGAAGACCAGGTGTGGCAAAGAGTGAGACCATACAGATAAACAATTATTTCTCAAGATTTATTTATTTATTTATTTATTTATTTAAATAAATTTAAACTTTGAAGTAAGACCCATAAAACATCGTTTGGCACAAATTGTCAAAGGATAGGGGTAATTCACCATATAGTGAATAGGACCATGGAGTTCAATTGGGCTAGAAAAGCTGATTTGCTGATGTTCAAGTAATAAGACTGTTGTTATATCATTTGTAACATTCAACAAACTGACAAAAATAGAGAGCATTTTAACAGAATACAATTGTCTGAGGCCTTATTCAATGAAATAAGATGAACTGACATAATAATGACTTTTTGTATCATAAATATTGTTTATATAATAACAATAACTATTGTTAATTGTTGAGTACAGATATGTTTTCGTTTTCATCAGTTTGAGGCATTTAAAAATCCTGGCCTTTCACACCCTTAAAGAGGTGTTCTCCGCAGCCTCTGTACTCTGCCACCCTCACCATAACCAGTGATTTTTTGAGGAGGTAGACGTGTCAGAGATGGGGGTGGGAGCACTATTGTCGCAGCGTAAGGGTGAACCTGCTGAGTTAATGCCAGTGGCCTTTTATTCCCACACTTACTATTCTCATCTGACCCATGTACCCAAGGGATGATGACAATGACAGAATCTTTTCTCTCTTTCACGTTCTAGAGTCGTAATTGTACACTGGCTCAAAAAATTGAGGTGTTACAAGAATCAATTTACAAACTCTAAGAGTCCTTAGATGAATTGCTTTATGCTTGTCAATGTAACATAGTGGGTAAAACCCCCGTGCTCATTGAAATTCCCTAACAGCATCAGCCAAATGTCATATATCTAAAATAAACTGTTGGTAACAATTATTTACAGGTTTATTTTCAAATGAGTAGTGAAGAACCCCTTTTTTAAAGAGTCTCCCTTGATGTTAAGGTTCTAGGAAAAACACTTGTTTATACAATATTTAGAGAATGACAAGGTTTTTCATGTTTAATTATTTTCAGAAATTGTTCCTTATGGAAACAAAACTGTAATTGTTCATAAATCCCTTTGTGGAGTGTTTTAGTAGGAGTGATAAGAAACTATACACATTTTTGCATGATCATCCCACATGTGAATGTATAATCATGAGGGACAGAGATTATATGTACATAATACATAAACTGTGCTGTTTGGTGTGTGTGCCAGTTTACTACTAAACACATTCTTTTTCATTATAATTGTATCATATATAGCTTAATGTAATATTAAACTATTTTCTTAAATTATTAGGTGTATAGAAAAACAACAACAGATGAAATAATACTTCTTCAAAACTTAATTCTTATTAGAGGATATTGATAGAATGAGAAATCCTCTTTTCAGGATTTTATTTGCTTATTCACACTGATGGCAGTTTTGAAAGCTATTTTACTTCAGCGATTACTTAGCTTTGATGATAATTGCAGATATCACCAATATGATTACAATTTGTCCAGATTTCTAAAGAAGAAAAAAAAAAAAACAGGAAAAGTGTGATTGTAGATGATGCATCTGCATCAAATTTGCACATTTTGTAGAGATGAAAAGTGGCCAAGTAAAGAAAAAATGCTTCTCAATTATGGTTAGCACTGTTGTGACAGGGCCCTGCGCCTCAGGGAGCGTCTGGGTCTAGAAGCTCTATCTGAAGCCTCCACACAAATCTGCACCCCTGTGGGACTCCACCAGTGGATGAGAAATCAAAAGTGCAATCAAGCAAAGCAAAATACGGGAGCCCGCAGTGTACTCCACAGGCCACCGACACCATGTCGTCAGAGGCAGCAAGGAGATAGACAGAAAGAGAAAGAGAAAACTGAGAAAGACTGCAGGCTCAAGCGGTGCTCGTTGCTTACAGATTAGAGCTGGCTGTCGTAGAGATGACTACATGGAGATCATTCATACTGACTTCATCAAAAGACCAGCCTGCTGGATTAACTCAAATGCTGTCTATTTTGGAATTTATAGGAGATGAGCAGTATGTCTTTATTTTATTTCTTTCTCCACGTTCTTTGAATGATAACTAAGAACAGTAACAAAAATCACAAGTGACATCACAAAAATAAGTTTCACATTTTTAACCTTTGTCTAGATTTTTTTACCCAGCTGTGTAAAGAAACGTTTCCTCGTGTTTTCTGATTTGATTCCAGGAGGATTATTATAAATGGATTAATACTAACGAGCAAGTCAGATGATGTGTGATATGTCCATCAATGTTATTCAGTTTTTCAGTTTTGCTTGTGCTGCACTACAAGTTGTTAGACCACAACAGAACCATGACTATGTGCTAAACACATTTCTTCATTTAAGAATATATATATATATATATATATATATATATATATATATATATATATGAGCTTAATTAAATTGTTCTGCTTATATTCTAAATGGTTCTGACCTTAGAATTCTTGACATCAGGAGTTCCAGTATTCAGATTTCATTACAAGGGCAGCAAATTATCTATTTCTGACTTCCAAACAGGGCTGTATCTCTTTGCTTGTGTTTGTGCTTATTCAGTGCAGCATTTGACACCAATTATAATATTCAACTAGGTATAACATCTTGTTGGGCTCAGGGGAAAACTGTTTCATATCATATACTGTTTCATATCATACCTGGCTTACCACCACAAGCGTATTATTGTAAACAGTGAGTTTTCTGTGCCTGTGGATGTGCTGTATGATGTGCCACAGAGCTGTGTTCTAATCCCATACATATTCTGCCACTGTGTGCTGTTATCTATAACACAGCCAAACAAGAGCACAGATACCACATTAATAAGACTAAATGTATTATGATGCACAAGGCATTTACTAACGTTGAGTGACTTGATCCTATTTGATTAAAACAAATAATAATAAAAAAAAAATGAGAAAATGCCTCCATTTAATCAAAATAGTTATGTTAATAGTTATGATGTTAATTATCAATAGATTTCTGGTTTGTTTGTTTGTTTTTTGCATTGTAGGGTTCTTGGACGGAATAAATATGGATTAAAATATGTTAATTAAATATATCTATTAGGTTCTCTCTGATTTGTGTCTGTTTACTATAATATCAAAAGTATGTTTTTTTTTTTGTTTCTGTTTTTTTTTTTTTCTTCCTACAAAGCTACTAAATGCAGTTCTAATGTTAGTGTACAACATTTACATACAGTACTATTTATTGAGGCAATATATGGTTATGGGACACAGCCTAAGGGATCCAGTCCCCCTTTGTGAGGATTTGCACCATTTATGAATTTATATTTGTTTTCTGAAGTTGCATCATCTCAATGATTTTGTTCCACTTTCTAAAATTGAGTTTAGTCTCTTTGGCTTTCTGATCCATCGTAACATTAACATTAGGTAAAAATTGTTTCAAAGAAAATATGCTTCTAAATAAATTGGGATCCAGACACAGATGGAGAAACCTGCACAAAAGATATAATTACATTTAAAATTGTATTATTTAAAAACTAAATGTG
Organism: Acestrorhynchus altus; assembly: GCA_034509495.1. Classification (NCBI taxonomy): domain Eukaryota; kingdom Metazoa; phylum Chordata; class Actinopteri; order Characiformes; family Acestrorhynchidae; genus Acestrorhynchus; species Acestrorhynchus altus. Next base: position 25,031,412 of record CM067517.1, on the reverse strand, counting down.
TAGTACTGCAAGCCTGAAATACTATTGATCAATTCTCTCTCTCTCTCTCTCTCTCTCTCTTTTCTGTTGTCAGAAAAGCTCATTAGATGCATGGTCATGGAGCTTCTGACAGAATGTGCCATGGTGATCTGTGGCAGATCACCCCGACAGATACCTGCAGGTTTTGCAATCAAGAGGGATGGAAGTTTTCACCACTTCCTGTGTGAATTCAATACATGTGTCAGGTATCTGGAATCCCTGTCCTGGGAATGTTTAATCTGCCTCTTTTATACTGTCAGTAAACTTGAACTTAAATTACAGCTGTGACGTGAGAGCATTTGTCACATTTATATATTTTGGATCATCCAACCAAATTTAATATAGGATGCTGACAATACAAGTAAACACACAAGCTGCTCATAATTGATTATTGTATTTACTGAAAGCTATAATTTATTCAAAACCTGTATCACCCATGGGAAAAAATAATTGCCCCCTTAACCTAATAAGCTAATTTTACATCACTATGGAATATGTTTGTCCCCCTATATTTTGGAGAATTGTTTTAATGTGGCAACATTGTTTGAGCATCAAATGCCCCCTCCGGCCACAGCATTTTATATAGGATTCAAGTCAGGACTTTGACATGAATTTTTCATTATTATTATTTTTTTTTTTACATAGACCCGACTGCACTTGAGGTGAAGTAATGGGCAAACGTTATCATTTAGAAGTGTCTGAAAGAGAGCAGATTAGGGTTCCATCAGTTACTATGAGCCAATGATTTTGCTTTGTATCTCTTTAGAACATGGGATCATATGTCACTTTATGAAACCTTCCAGCCTGTTTCACATTGCCAGACAGGTTCTATTTAAGTGATGTTTAGATTACACAGGGCTGGCAGTAATCATGCATAAGTGTGACTACTAAACCTGAATAGGTTTGGAATAAATCTTAATTTCCAGTAAATGGAACAATCATTTGAAACCTGTACTGTGTATTTGCTCGAGAAATCATTAAAGTATATTATAATTAGTTGAGTGAATGTAAATATTGATTTATTTTAATGATTTATTCAGAAGACTAGATACTAAATATTGTACTTCATAATGGTTTGGTGTGAAGTCAAGAAGTTCAATGCCTGTGAAAACTACTTCACAGGAAGCTATTAAACAACACAGTTAGTGCATATATGACTTGATATGAGAGGAATTGTTTTGAACAGGTTTTGCTATAAAATGCTTTTTATGAAGGCTTTTCAAGTTGGGTAGGAACATTCAAGGCACCACATGATAAAATACAACGCTTTAGTTAACAATATTTTATAATTAATAATTTATAGTTGTAAAAGTTAGCTATGGAGGCACTACTAATACTACTATTATTATTATTATAATTATTATTATTATTATTATTATTATTATTATTATTAATAATAATAATAATAATAATAATAATAATAATAATAATAATAATAAAAAGAAAGAAAGAAAGAATGGCCTCATGATGGTAACCTATTATGGTGGCTAATAACGATTATGATTACTAACTCAGTTTGCTTGGAAAGATAGAGGAAGGCAGGAACTCCATACAACAAGAAGGTGTTGTACGGTATGTATCAGAGTTGTTTTTTATTTGTTTGTTTGTTTTGATTTCCTGGTCTTGGCTTTCATGGTATATGTTGCAGTGGGGGTGAGATGAGGACATTCACTTTGCTCTTTAATATTCAGATGTATTTGGAATTTATTGCAAAACCGCTACTTTCCATAATAGAGGCCTGACATATTTATGGATGCTGAATATTTCCAGACAAGTATTGAATAAATCATCTTTTAGGAACAGATTGTTTCAAGAGATGTGTGAAGCTTGACTCATGAAATCTGTATTTAATAATTATGCAGCCATATGTTTCTACTTACTTGCGTTTTGGAATGAATAATGAGAATACCATGTTGTACACAATGTTCTTCGATATATAGCAGTGAATTTGAATCAGCTAGAATGTAAAACAAAAGACACCCTTAGTAACTTAGGTTGTGATGCTTCAGTGTAATTTCAGCACTTTTCTGTTACCTCTGATGAGATTATTGATTAGCTGCAATTTTGTACTGAACTCACTGCCACTTGGCTCTTCAGGATGGTGCATAATAATGGTTCTTTTTTGATAAATTGCATTCTAAGCGTTGGAACAGTTCTGCTTCCCTCATATGCATTGCTTAGTGTGACAGATCACTTGGCTGTAAAGTAATTTCTCTAATGTACAGTTAATGACTTCAAGTGTGCTGAGCCAATTTTATTAAAGAAAGTTTGCACTTGGACCAAGACCTTTCGTGTGTTATAGAATTCCATATGTATTGCATGTAATAGTCATGGAAGCTTCTTCAAATAATAATCAGAAACTAATTAACATTATCACTGATGAGGTGTAACAAAGTCATATGTTTGTCTTTCTTATTCTTTTAGAACAATAAGAGTCCCTGCCTTTCTTAACATGTAAAAGAACCATATTTGTATAACTACAATGTACATCAATGTACATACATTATTTTTACCTGAAAATAGCAGTCTGTCTCCCACCGCACCCACCAAAAAATCTGCCACTGCACCCACCAAAGACCAATGGATTTTTAGTGCAATAATGTGTGTATAATATGTTTAAGTTAATGTGTAAATATTTATCTATTTATATTACATATATTCATATTCTTATTTTTATTTTCTTCTCCTGTGCTTTTATGCATCTGTTTTACTAATTTGAGGGACTTGCACCTAAAGTTTTAAGGTGATGAGACAATAAACTTGATTTGATTGATTTTATTTATGTATGATTGGCAAAGTTGCCAGAATAAGACTCACAAAAACTGATTAATGGTGCACATGTTACGGGGCTGCAACCCAGGTGGGAAACGGCATGTAAACCCACCAGGGTTGAGACCTTATATGTTTTTAACTCCCAGACAAAGCTGGGTGAACACAAAAGCAGAAAGCTGGGCTGGTAAATGGGTGAAAGGTGCTTGTGTGTTGTGTAGTTTAATGAGCAGAGCACTGGTGGAGGATTTAACCAGTGCTCTGAAAAGAAAAGGAAAAACAAAAAATAAATTAATAAATAAATGACACAGGATTTGAACCCCGACTGGGGCACTTGAGAGGCGAATGCGCTAGCGAGTTTACCAACTTGTCACCCAGGAAAAGTTAGTTGGCAACCCAGCTTATGAGCCTGGCTGGAGGCTAGAGGGACCAACTGAAAACCACTCCTCAGAGAGAAGGGAACAAGAGAAAAAACAAAACTTCTCCTTTTAAAGGAGGACAAAGGTTAACAGAAAACCACCTGCTTATAAGGAGGGAAAATATGGAGGTGCTTCTCTTTAAAGAACGAAGTTTCAGATTTTTTTAAAGGAAAGAAAAAAACAACACTCCCCTTTTAAAGGAGGGAAAGTGGAGCAGCACTCCTTTTTCTAAAGGAGGAAAATTCTGGGTGCTTTCAGGCAGCATTTCAGCATAGACACACCAAGACACTACACTGAGTGGAACATGAGGAAGCCTTAAATAGCCTCCACACACCTGATCTCAATCAGGCTGATTGTGGCCCTGATTGGAAGATGGCTGCCCTCTGGTGGATGGGCGGCCACGGTGCGGACGGCTCCTTACAGCACAACCTGAGAATATTACCTTATTGTGTCAGTTATTCTTCAGCTTGTTCAGAAATGCATTGATACAGAGTGCCCTTCAAGGGTGGCTGTAGGGAGAGTCCACGAGCAATAAATTCCAATGCTAATGCTTCTTTAAGAAGACTCAACAACAACAACAACAACAACAACAACAACAACTGACAAACAGTGGTGACATTGAAGAGAGCTTTGACACACTTGGTCTAGAACTGATCTCCATTGTTGTACTTTGATGGGAATAGACTGCTCTGATGGATAACCACGAAAAAAATGTTTCACACATTCTGACACAACACACAGCCAAGTTCAATCCCACTTGTTTTTTTTTTTGTTGTTGTTTTTTTTTGCATGTTTAAGTGACGTTCCCTTTTCATTCTGTTCATTTTGACAAAACACAAGAGTAAGTATACATTTGACCTGCTACATTTCAAAGAACTAGGGTGATGCTGCCCTGCTACTTTTAAACTGAGGTCGGGTCAATGAAGAAAAACAAACAAACAAACAAAACAAACAAACAAATAAACCAACAAACAAATAAATAAATAGATAAATAGCTCTACACATATTTATTCTGATGATGATGATGATGATGGTGGTGGTGGTGGTGGTGGTATGTAACCTTCCAACCACAATTCTGTTTAATGTCTTGTAACTGTGACTTTGGTTAAAGCTGGGGGAGGAGGATGGAGAAGGGGTTTCTGATTTCATAATCACATAACAGATAATTGATTTGTGAGAAGTGCATTAATATAAGAGCAGGAAATGTGGAAAAAAAATAAAACTTGTATTAATAATTTATTTTGTTTGGCATTGCATTTCCTTATGAAACCTTATATGTTTCGTTCATTAAAGGTCATACAGTGACAGATGACTTGCTTTTATTGGTCTGCCCACTGTGCACATTTACTCTAAAAAAAGCATAGTTTTTAGTTTAGTTTCAATCAATAAAACTTAAAAGGATCAGAGAAATCAAAAGATACAGAACAATTTTCACGACTGTTGTCTCTTGTAACATTATGCAATCATACAGAGGATTGGAAGACTATAGATTTAATTATCCATTTTCTGAAAATGTGATCATGCAAAGAATAACTGAGTGAATGGGTTGAACCTTATCCACCAAATGTACAATATATATCTCATCTGTAAACCTTAAAAAAACACTAAATGCTATTATTTATTATTTAGCTAAAACAATCTAATATATGTTGCCTCAGGATTGTCTACCTATGAATATTTGTATTATCCTTATGAAACATGATTTTAAGAACATTTGAGACAGTCATTTCTGTCAAAAAAGACAGGGCATGTTTTAAGTATGCTATGTGCAGCATGCCATCAAATCTTCCATCATTATACACACCTTTACACACCTTTATGTTTTAACATCAGAACTGATATTTACTCATTAAGTTTCATGTTATAAATTATTAAATTAATGTTTATTCAAATAATTTAATTATTTTTCTAACTGATCTCAAATGTTCCACACGTGTGAAATTATCATTTCTACCTGTGAGCTTTTTTAAGGTATCCAAATTTGGCAACCCCTTTAGTGAAAGACTTTAGCACTTTTTTGGACCAAAAACCAGATGTGATTTTAACACAGTAGAACCTTCACACCAAGTGCAACAAGTTTTTTCTTTTTCTTTTTTTTTTTTTTGCCTTCCAAGCTCTGTAAATGAGGCTGCACCCTGTTTGCTTCTACTCTCTGTAATTTCTCACCTTCTCTTTGGCCATGAGCAGACAGCTCCTAGACAGACTTACAAATATGTCTTGCAATCATTCCCCAGCCTTTCACCTGAATGTCACCACAGTTCCTTTAACTTCTGTAACATCTGCTTTCACCTAGATTAGCTACAACAATAATGGATTTTAACACATCCATCAGTTTTGGACTCAGTGTGAAAGAACGTTAACTTGCATGTGTTCAAAACTTGTGAGTATAAATCTAACTTGATTTAAAAAGGTCAAATGAATGTATGAATAACTGTTTATAATCATTTCTGTTTCCAGACTAGTATAGGCTGACAGTTGTTGGAACTAAGATACTTAACTTCTGTTAATGAAACAAACAGGAACTCCCTGTAAAACATTCAAATCTTTACCTACAATTTAGTCTGATTTTAGTAAAAATTCATTTGTATCACATAATGAGCATCTAGTCACATTTTTATTCATTTCATTTTTTACTAAAAGCCCCTCCTGCAATGATATACAAATAAAGGTGACAAAGAATAAAGGCTTAAGAAAAAAAAATCAGAAACCTTTAATTCCTTAACAAAGAACAAGACCTTAATGAACTCTTAATTTGTGACCCTCAGACTCTTACAAAAGGCATTTATACCAAAGTTAATTGCTGTAATTATACAGTTAAACTAAAATAAATAAATAATCAGCTTATTAAACAGAAACAGACTATAGGGTTTACAGTATATCAACGTCGAGAATGTCATATTACATTAAATAACATGCCATTGATGATGACACCTATAGGAAAATACTGTAAATGGTAAACTCTTACACACACATTAGTGCTGTAAAAAAGAACTGGAAAATAAAAGAAAAAGAAAAGATGTTTAAGTATCAAACTGATTCTTGCATCACTGCCTAAACTATTTTAATTGGACATCATTTAAAACAGCCCCTTCTGCCAGACAGAATTATGACAGATTTATTTATTTATTAATGCCTCTGGGGTGATTTTAGCAAAATGCATCACTGCATAAAGATCAATGTAAAAAAACTGTGTAACTCATCTTAATGCTGCAATATGTTTAGAATACTGGACCCTGTCCAACATGCTTTATGGTAATTTAGTGTACAAGCTGTATAAATCCGTTTTAGATTGGATGAATTTTTCTTTGTAATTCTTAGTTTGTGCTTGACCTCAAGAGGTTACTTGTCTAAAGTGCCAGAAAAGGAAGCCATTTTAAAGTCCCAGCTCCCACAGCTCACAATCTAATGCATCTGTTGCTGTCAGGACCATGACCTCTGCCATTCTGTAACAGGCTTTTCATAGCCCTAGAACATTTACCATGTTTACACTGATTTAACCTTTAAATGTCGAGAGTAATTATTGTTTTTATTTAAATGAACAGATATATTTTTCACAAGGAACAACTTGATGAAAAAAAGGTACATATTACAAGATGAACATCGAAGTGAAGATTAAGATAAAGACCAATGCATATTTCAAGTAAATGGATTATGACAATTAAATAACATTGAAATTGAGCCAATGTTATTGAGTGATATTAGTTGTTTTAAAATAAAATAGTAATTATCGGTATTTTTATCAGTAAATTATCAGTAATTTTTAGTCATTTATATATTTCTTTTTTCAGTAGCTGCACTAAAGTTATAGCACTTATAGGGTATATAGTTATATACAGTAGTATTTGTATAGAAAATGTTGAGGAAGTTTTGAAACTCTTTACACACAATCCTACTCGACTTACATGCACTGTGACAGTTGCTAGAAACAAAGCAATTGTCACAAAATCATGCAAGAACATTTATTTACATTTATTTGATTTGTTAGATTCATTATTAAACCAGGCTTCTACAAATAAAATAAAACTAAACAAAATGCATTTAGGAATGTGGGTTTTGAAATGTCCTTCTGTACGCAGCCAGAAAAGCAGTTCTCTGCCTCAGAACTGACCTTGAAAAGGGAAGAATAGCTCAATATCTTCTTGAAGCAACCACACCAACTGTCTCTTAGCAACAGAGCAATAAGTAAAACAATAATGAAATAAATGTTGGCATCAAGGCCTTCTCTTTCCCCAACTATAACAGATGATATTAGGATGAGCTAGATCTTTGTCTAAAATCATGGATATGTTGGAATGACATTGAATAAATCTATTCATTTTGTCCAAATGATCTGCTTGATCTGCTTGTGTCTAATCTAAGAATAATGTGCACCTGAAACCTGGGAAGAGTCATGTGATGACATTTCTAATGTTATTTAGCTTTCCATGTCTTTTTAGCTTGCAGTTCTGGCGTGATAATAAGGAAATGTTGATCCAGTGTTCATAAGAAACGACAGTACTGTTCAGAGGTCAAAAATGTCAAGAAAAAAAAAATAAACAATGTATCTCAACAGAAGGGTTTTAAAACGATGCACATACAGGCAGCTGTGGACAGGTGGTTAAGGAACCAGCCTTGTGTCTGGAAGGTTGCTGGTTTGAATCCCTGAACTGACAGTATGTGACTCAAGTGCCCTTGAATAAGCCATTTAACTCCCCAAATGCTCCTCATGCACCATGGATAGGGCTGCCTACTGCTTTAGGCATGTGTGCTCACTGCTCCCTAGTGTGAGAATTCACTAGTGTGCATGGGTGAAATGCAGAAGACAAATTCCTATGTGTGCAAGAACAGTGGGTTGATGTGCACCTTTTCCTTTATAAAATTTAAATAAATGCAGAAAAATGCAAATAGAGTAAAATTGTTCACTGCCTTCCAGACATAGAGCAGACCTCATACAGGTCCCATAGAGTGTCTCTAATAACTAGGACTGTGCATTGACAACAAAAAAATCTGAGTCAAAATTCAATATATTGAGATATATTGCAATATGCTTTCTTCCTGTCTAAATACATAATTTATATATTTGTATGGATCCTTTTTTTTGTGTGTGTATTGATAAGGATAGTTCTTAAATTATTAAGTTGTTTGTAATACCTGACAGTAGTCCAAATGTCATATGGCCTCAGGACTCTTGTACTGAAATTTGAAGTCAGAGCAGCTGTGGTCAGGAACAAATAACTCCACCCCTTTCTATCACATTGGAAAAAAACACACACACACATATATATAACTGTGCTGTTTATTATTGTTTATTTACTCTAAATGTAGTGTTTCAACAAACAAGCACTTACTGTCCAGAAAAATAGCTTTTCTGCACAGTACAGTAAAATTCTCATTCTCATTCAACTTGCTTGATTCAAATCTGGACAAAATTGCGTTGATGCAATATAATTTATTCATGTGGAAATGACACATTGGGTAAATTCAAATGTGTCACTTTCTTTCAGGGTGCAAAATTGGACATAGGAGCTGACATGGATCATGCAGCAGAAGCAGTAAGACAGTGTTATGTCTTTGATCATTTGGATGTGCCGTCTGCATTTAGGGCCATATCCACAGTGACGGGCGGAGACAAGGACTCTCACTTCGTGTTTACGTCTTATCAGACAGGGAAGGAGAGCAACGTCTACAAAGCAGGTTCAGAAATGTCCAGAGTCTTCTTCCTGCTGGAACAAAAAACAAGCCAATCTCACCAAGAACAGACAACTTTAGACACTTCGTCAGCATGATTACAGCCTTATTTGCTTGGAGTGGACAGTGTGTCAAAATCTGAAATAATGATACTGTGAGATATGGGGATAAGTCAAACTAAAGGACCACTGTGGACATGGGCACCGAGTTCATTCCAGATATTACTGTCACCCTCATGCAGAACTGAAGCCCTCCAAATGTGTCCCCTCTGGCATGTGTTGATGTTATTTGTGAAGAACATAAATGCAATGGCACACAGAATTTGCTGCTTTGTTACTGTGAATAATAAAGTGACTAGAAGTAAACTGATTTCTAAAATGTTAAGGAAAAAAGTGAAAGAGTGAAAAAAGGATTTCATAAATACTCAAATTTCTCAAACCCGAGCCTTATGGCCTTAATGGAAAAGTGATTAGAAGAAAACCCTCTCTGCAGCCTTCTTCAGAAGTTTTCAAAGGAACATCTAAACAAGCCTTAAGCATTTTGGAAAGTGATTATAGTGATCAAACATATGTTTGGAGGGTGTAGAAGTTCATGAAAAGCAAACCTCTCCACTGGGGTGCCTTGATCACCCTTTGGGCTTATGTTTCAGCCAGTGGTATGAAGAACATTTCACTGGAAGAAGGAACACTGGATTAAATTAAATATAATTAAAACTAATTCTGAAAACAAACATCAAAAAAGCTGAAGATGAAAAGGCAACAGCTTCTACAGCAGAATGATCCCAAATGCAGCTAAAAATCCACAATGAACTACATCAGGAGGTGAAAGAGGAAGGTTTTACCATGATCATCATGGTCCCCCAAATGAAGAATCATCAAAAATCTGTGGACAGACCTCAAAAGAGCAGTGCAGCAAATTGGCTCAAGTATTTCACGGCCCTAGAAACCTATTGCTAAGAAGAATGGTTCAATTTCCCCAAAGAAGAATTGAAAGAAACTTAGCTGGCTGCAAACAAGCGTTTACAAGCTGTGATACTTGCCATGGGGATTTTACAAAGTACTGACCATGCAACTTTCACCTCAGGCCTTTTTCTTCTTTTGATATTTTGCAATGGTAAACAATATAAACCAAAAAAAGGCTCTGTAAGATGTTTATGTTTCAAAATAAAAGCAGCTCTGTTTCAGAGTAAATATAACATTTGATATTAAAATTCAAACGTTCTACTTAAACTTATTTAACTGCATGGAGGTCAACTTTATATTTTAACTGCACTAGATTTAAAATGCATATCAGTAGAGCCCACAGCCTCAGTGATAACTGCTATTTTAAATTACAATGGACTTATAACTGTTAAATTGACGCATTAATGTCCTTTGTTCCTATCCTCAACCAGTAATAGACACACACCGTTGGTGCACTTAAATAAAAGTAAATCCCTACAAGCTAGAACAAGGATCTTGGCTTGTCCATATCTCCAGTTGCTGGCCCCTCAAGGCCAAAATAATGAGGACATTATGTGAACTGAACAGAAAGTATGGAATAGAAAACCAGACTTAATAAAAGTTTAACACAAGTCTTTATTGCATTAAATTGTGGGTCCCCAAGACATGCTCAAGGACAAGTCAAGACTGTGTTCTTCTACACTAATGAATAGAAAGATGGCCTGTGGCTATTGTTTCTCAGATAAATCCAGAGAGCGTGTGGCTTTTCTGTAGTCAGCACGTCCAGGTGTACACGTCTGACCTCATTTTCCTTATGTAGATGATCTCTGCACCAAATATGAAAATGTCCCCTGCAATATAGTGAAAATTCCAACATGCAATGTGTGCTGCACAGAATATAAATCCAGGTGCAAATATTATGCTGACTACATTGCAGTCAAAGAAATGTGGCAGATTCCCCCCATTTAAGGTATTTCTCTGTATTTATTTAACAATCTCAATTGAGGCACCATACTGAGCTTTATTTCCTGGATGGAATCATAGGCAAATCCACATTTGTGTTTTTATTAACTGATGCAGTGCAGCAGATGTGACAATCAATGGTTAGAGTTAAATAAATTTAATACGTTGATGTAAGTACTTTGGATCTTTTCATTCTGTCTATTTTGTCCATGTAAATGTACACATTTCTGCATTTTCCACAATATGTATGTATGTACTGGCTTGCAATATACCATGTCCTGGTCCCTGTACTCCCATGGTGCCACATACACATAACCCAGCCTTTCCTGTACGAGAAGAAGAATGGTGAAAACCATACCATTCTATAGGCTAATAAAAAAGAACTTTAGTGAGTGGAAATGAAAGATGTAGGTTAATGTATTTCTATGTGTTGCTTTGTAACATTTTCTTTTAATTCTGTAACATTTCAATGAATTTCTGTATGTCAACATTGCTTACATTTGTCAACATTTACTACACATGGTATGACTGCTGACATGCTCCTTTAGTTACATATGTACAAATTCTGTCATGTATCTGTCTTGTCCAGCTCTGGTCTCATCTTTGTTTTGTTTATCTCCCCTCTTGCTTCTGAGCACATGTCCTGTCTCCGCCCATTCCCAGCTGTGTCTCATTTGTAACCTTGCCCCTTCATGATTATGTTCCTGGTGTGTCCTATGTTCTGTGTGTATATAATCCCCTCATTCCTGTCAGTCGTGGTCAGTCTTCTTATTAACTTGTCTAGTCTTGCTGATAGTCGTGATGGTTAGTGTTTGTGTATTTGCGTGTGTGCGTGTATTTCCACTTCCTACCTGTTAAGTCTGCAATCCTGAATTCAGCCTGAAATGAGGCTGGTCCAGAACTGTGCACCATGCTGTATCCTATTCATAAACAAATGCATTGGCCAGCTTGCCGAAATTTAATCTCGAGTCCTGACAAAAGGTCTCCATTTCATAAAGTGTGTTTAAACCACATAATTGTTCTGAATATGATCTTAGAGTAAGTTACATTAACTACAAGACCCTATCTAAGCATGGTCTCATCACTGTATGATGAATTATCAGTGAGTAAACAAGCTCAGAAGACAGTTCAAATTCCAAAATTCCAACTGAATTAAATCCCTGTTTAAATGCCAAAGAAGCCTTCCACTGTATGTGCACTGTTCTGTTCAGGTGTATATTCTTGACCTGCATGCAGACACTGAAGACAAAGAATGAAGACAAATTTGAGTAGCCTAGGATCTCCTAAAATAATAATAACTGGCATGTGTCACCTGTCTCCTATAAATACTTAGAAAAATGGGTTAAAATTTGAATAAAAATTAAAAATGTGTGGAAAACATTCCACAATATTAACCTAAGGTTCTAAAGACAAATAGGAATGAAGGTATTATTTGTTTAGATCTAAATCTTTTCATACTGCAGTATCTACAAGGCCTGGCAGAATATGGTGTAAAAAAGTGAGGTAGTAAATTATTTTGCTCCCTTCTTATCCCTTATCTCACATATTTTACTGAGTTATCTCAGTTTGCAGAGCAGAACTTTAGCATAGAGCACATGACCTTACTGTTAAACTTAACACAGTCGGATGTGATGACTCCTCCCATGCTCACCCTGGTTAAATTCTTATCTGTTACTCTTATCCATTAGAAGGCAGCTAAACACATCCAGCTAGAATTCCTCTTCTAATTCTGCTGTTATAAAGAGAACGATGAGCAGAAATGATCAGTAATTAGAACGACCAGACACTTTAAGGAACAGTCCCTGCTTGAAAAATCACACACACACACACGCACGCACGCACGCACGCACGCACACACATGCACGCACACACACATGTTCATGTGCAAAGAGCCTGCTGTGCTCTACAGATGAACAACAATGCACACATATATGTATATGTATGTATATATAGTATTAATGCCTATAGTAACATTGTGGTAAAGTCACATAGTGAATTATTAATGTTACATAAAATATGTACATTGAATTAATATCTTATGAAGAGCAGGTCAACTTCAGCAGTGTAGGTCAACTTCCAGCTCTTGACAAAGTGCACACTCTTCCCAATAACTTGGCACTTACCCCACTCATGTACAAGTACATTTACCATCTTGGTAAATCTACAGTTCGGTTTGGCATTGAGCTGCACTGTTAGGGAATATAGCAGACACACACACACACACACACACACACACACACACACACACACACACACACACACACACACACACACACACACACACAATCAAGTATATATATTTGAAAGGAAATATTGCAGCATCACATTACTATACAATAATATACAGTATACAGTGTGTGTGTATATATATATATATATATATATATGAATTGTAAATTGTGAAAAACTCAAAAATAGCTGTCATTTTATATCCATTACATTTGAAACGATACATTTAAGGCTTTGCGTGCATGATTCTGGATTCCTGATTTTCATGAGTTGTAAGCCACTCTGATCAACACTAACTTTACACTGTAATGAACATTTTGTATGAAATTATGAACACAAATGAACTTTTCACAATATTCAATTTTTTTTCTGAGATGCACTTGTATATTCATCTACAGTACATAGCCTTTGACATTGCCCTGCAAATGTATTTGTTTTGTACAGAGAGGGAATAAATAAATGAATGAATAAATAAACAAACAAACAAATAAATAAACCCTCTTATAATGTTAAGCAGTTGTCAATGAATATGTAAATAACTTGACAAAAAATTTCAGATAGAACCTTACATTTCTAAGGGGACGTGCATGGACCTGACACTGCAGTTCAGCCCTGTTTTTCTCTGGTTTTCCTTCAGAGTCAGAATATTTTAAACACACACACACACACACACACACACACACACACACACACACACACACACACACACTTATATATAGGCTATGCTTGGTAGGAAGTGTCTACTGTAGTGGTCCTCACACCCAGTGGATGAGCTTGGTTGGATAGTGCCTGCTGCAGTACTCTAATTGCAGCCTGAGTGGAGGCAGCAGAGCGGCAGGGTGCTGTGCTGCTTTGTGGGGAAGTGAAAGAAACAGAGGAGAGATGGCTTACTGAGTTTGGGGGATTGGGGGTAGGGGTGGAGGGGGGTCTCAATGTACTAATGAGGGGGTGTTGGACCTTGGGCCAGTCTAGCAGCAGCAGTTGAGCCTCAGGCAGAGGAACAGCTGTGAGAGATCCATGCAAACTCCCTCTGCCTCCACTCCCTCTCTCTTCTGCAATACACAGGTCAGTGAAGTGGAGGAGAGAGGAGCAGCACCTCTGCCACTGCAGGCCCTCACCTGTCCACTCACACACACACACACACACACACACACACACAAACACACACACACACACACACACACACTACCACCACCACTGACAGTATCATTAGTCAGAGAGTAGGAGAAAGAGTCCTGATCTCCTCTCTCTCCAAATTTCTATCACTCTTGCTTCTGGTCTTGCAGCCTCAATCACACACACGCGCACACACACACACACACACACACACACACACACACACACACAGACACACACATCATAAGAAAATAAGGAATGGCTGCACAGTTAAAGTTGTTCCCATGTTCCCTGCTAGTTGCTATGGTATTCCAGGTGATTTCCATGATGTCATAAGCTGGTTATGGTCTCCCTATGGTATTCAAGACACAGTAAGTGATTACTATAGTATTCCTGGTAGTTGCTAGGGTGTTGCTATATGGTAGTTAGGTGGTTGTTATCTTCAGTAAGGTGGTTGCTGTGGTGTCATGGCATTGTTAAATTGCTGCTATGTTGTTGCTATGGAGATGCAGAGTGCTTGCTATAGTATTACAAATGATTGCTGTAGTGTTGCAAATGTCCTGACAGATGACTGATTGTATAGCAGATGGTTGTGTTGCTACTCTGTATTCTATGTAAATAGATACAGTAAGTGTTACAGTATAACAGCTTGACTGCAATTGCATTTCAGGTGGTTGCCATAATATTGCATAGTGGTTGTGTCACCCCATGTGGTTGTGTGTTAGTGTTTTGTGACAAATGTAGAGTGCACCAACTTTTGCACCCCATTCATTCCTATTGGGAATAATTCTGGGATAATTCTCTCCCGATTTTCTTCCCAATTGTCATGGCCATTTCCCACTTATTTGCTAGGACACCAGGTCCTATCACACCATGCAGTTAATATTGATAGGGTATGTGCTTCCTCCAAGATAATACTGATAATGCAAATGCAAATCATTACTAAAAAGGTTCTGGAGGTAGCTCTACCTCTAAGGCAGAATAAATGCAATTGATTCAGAGGCACTTTAGAAATGCATGTCTATTCCCCAGAGCTTTATATGTTGATGAAAGCTGTGATTCAGTGATTTTGTTCTTTGTTTTAAAGAAATTAATTGGTTGCATTTTCTTTGGTTGTTTACGTTTTAGCTCACCAACTAAGAAATACTGGGTGTGAAAACTGTCAAGAATGCAAACATAGCTATTGAACACGAGCATTAAAGCTGTGTTTATATGATGGAATTAAAGACATGCCTCTAAGTGTTGCGGAATGATGATGGAATGCTGTTTTAGAAGCTAGCTGGCAAGTTTTCCAGGTGGTTTTTAAGAAGTCAACCCCATGTGATGTGAATTTCTTAAAAAACAACATGACAAACTGAACTGCAAACCTTGAGCAGAAAGTCGACTCCATCTACTGGTTATTTTAATAACTTTGAACCAGTTAGATGTTCTGGTTGTCCTGCCTCAGAGGCAGATCTGCCTCCAAAACCATTGAGTTATGATTATGCACACATGCTCTGAAGGAGAATGCTAACTATCAGTTCTGTTACATTAATTAACAGATGGCTGCACTGGAGAGTATCATGGTGAAGAGGGAGGGACATTCATCCGACCCACCCAGAGAGAGACAAACACAAACGGTTATTATACTATGGAGGAAATTTCAACTGAATAACAATAACTAGATTTAGGCCCCTTTCAGGCTTGGTCTTTGTCCCATCCAGCCCTGAAACTATTGTACAGGGAACCATGTGTTCATAAATGGATGGTAAACAGGGTGTTTTGCCCTCAGCTTCAGTTGCTATTCAAAGACTGTATGTATGAATGGGTTGCCAAAGCAGTTTATCAAACCCATTCATACAAACTTTTATGTGGCTGAAAATGATCAAAATGACGACTCAAGAGGTCTATTCTATTTCCCCCTTTTAATATCTACAAAAATTATAACATGGAGAACATTAGGCAGTTGCATTCCATAGCCTGTGTACTAACAAGAATAACTGCTTGGAGAGTGGAGTTTGAACTTTGAACGAGAAGCTTCAGCATAGCGTATGAGTTTTACTTACACGTGTACTTAAACCCTTGCACACTGATCGAGCAGCCTGCGAGTTGTTCACACTTTCATTTAAGGTTAATTATGTAAAGTGACATTGTGAATGTAGGCGAAAGAGTGTACTTGCAACCTGCAGATACAGGGAGGACAACATTACAAGCAAGCTGCAGTTCACATTTTAATTTACTTTTGCTTTACTCAGTCAGTGTCTCTCCACCAGCTCATCTCCGAAGTCAATTGGTGGAGGAATTCTAAATTAACCAGACCTACATAGTAAAACCTAAACTGAACTTTTTAAAGGAATTAAATTAATACAACTTAAATTCTACAGACATTTTAAGTCATTAAGCTGATGAAGTCAAACTGATTCATCATTAACAGTTAAGATACAAGATTAGATTTGTTTATACTGTAATATTTTGTGTGCTGTGCAGATGACGAAGACAAAAACTCTGAGTGCAAGGGCAGGAAACAACCCTAGACTGGGTGTTACTCCATCGTAGGGCGCACACACACACACGTCTTTGTACTGTGGGGGAAACCGGAGTACCCGGAGTACCCGGAGGAAACCCACACGAACACGGGGAGAACAGCGCTATACACTGCACCACCGTGATGCCCAATTTAATAAAATAAAAAAATAAAATAAAGGAAAACTGTGGATACAAACAGACAATGGTACTCAAACTATCAAGATATACTAACACCGAACCTAGACAAACGAAAAAAGGAACCACATGGTAACAAACAAACCAACAGGATCACTACAGCAATAATAATAATAATAATAATAATAATAATAATAATAATAATAAAAGCAGAAGAAAATGTGTGAACTCAAAGGAAAATCTGTACAGAAATAAATTCCCAAACAACACAAGTGCTAGATCAGGACAGCTTATTAAATAATGGAGCTTTTGGAGATAATGGAGATGCATTCCTCCAGGTGTACCTAAATGGTTTCCTCCACAATGGTGATTAATGCAATCTGTACCCACAGCAGCGTGCTGGTCCAAATTGCACCACAAGTAAGTTAAATATTTTTTTTCTGTTTTAAGCACGTGATCAAGGCTATGTTGAGGAAAATTACTCATGGGCTATGTCTGACCTACTAATTTGAGATCTGCTTAACATATTCTGTACTTGCAATATATGCCATTTAAAATATTTAAGCCAATCTTCTCCCAAGGGTGATATTTCAGCAAGCTGGGATTGGTCGTCTCCCTTTCAAGTAGACTGATGATGTCCTTAGCCTGGTTTGCCAGCCCTGCACTGTGGATTAGCTGGTGTGTGTGTGTGTGTGTGTGTGTGTGTGTGTGTGTGTGTGTGTGTGTGTGTGTGTGTGTGTGTGTGTGTGAGTGAGCCAAGCAGGAAAAGAAGATTAAACTAGCAGGGTCCAGTGACTGACAAGCAGTCAGATGGTGTGCACGTTTCCCATTCTGACGAGACCCTCCCACACTCGCTATGACATGTGCTACCACCAATGACAAGAACTCCACCTCAAGAGACACATCAAGAATCAAGTCCTTTCTCTCTCTCTCTCTCTCTCACTCTCTCTCTCACTCTCTCTCTCTCACACACACACACACACACACACACACAGCCCCGTCTCAGTGGAAGGTCCTGAGTGACAACCTCATTAAGTTTAAATGGGATGGGTTTGGTTTAATCTAAGGGAATTTACAGGAGTGTGTATTTAAAACCCCTAAATCTCAAGTAGGGCATTGTGTGTGTGTGTGTGTGTGTGTGTGTGCATGCGTGTGTGTGCATGCATATGTGTCTGTATGTGTGTGTGTGTGTGTGTGTGTGTGTGTGTGTGTGTGTGTGTTGAGAGGATCAGTAATTTTGAGCTTTTCTTCAACAAGTCTCACTACTTTTTAAAGCAGTGGTCTCCAAGTACCTCTGACAGCTGTAATTAATTGAATCAAGTTGGGTGAATTGGGGTCAGATCCAAAGTCTGCGTGAAGGTAGTTCTCAATAGCAGACTTAAAGACCACTGTTCTAACGTAGGCTTATGTAGCATTTTAGCTTAAAATAACAGCTTGCAAATCATTGTGACGCTGCACTGACATGCAATAAGTAATTTGTATGACACTCTGGGAAAAACCCTGCTTCAGCACCTCTCTAACCCCCACCTTCCCCATTCCACATTATGCACTTAATGTAATTTTGTAAAATATTTGGAAAGTAGTAATTAGGAGGAGGAAAAATAACCAAGTTCATTATGTGTGAGTTATTCTGCAACTTACATGATAATAATGTGTGAAATTATGTCCAATATGCGAGTTATTTATACAAATAATGGAACATTATATTACAAACAGCATGTACAGCAAACAGCATCACCGTGACATATGATCACAAACGTTAGTTTTTAAACAAAACTTGCTGTATGCATCACACCTGTCAGCTAGGTACAACACCGGTAGGCCCTGTGTTAGCTGATGCATGTCGCGCAAAAGTTGAAAATATTTGAACTTTATATGACCCTGTGCGTTGCTGCAGCAGACTTTGTTTGCTGACACACTTTCCGCTGAGCTCCGTGCAGTGAAAGTCCATCTACAACTCACATCCTATTGAAAATAATGTGCCTGAAAGCACAGCAGAGAATTTTCCACATTCAGTGTGAAAGCAGCTTCAGTCAGTGGAGTAGTGAGAATGGAGAATCCAGAGGCAGTCAAAACTAAGTGAAAGCCCCCCGCCGAACCAACAAACAACCCGAAACCAACTGTCCTGTCAACAACCTACCCTCATGAGGAAAACTGTTGTCAAATGGACTCAAATTTACCATATATGACACATATATGACACTTCGATGTAGTAAAGATACTACACACAAAATATGTAAACAGTTTATTTTTCAGGGTATTTTAAGACAGGTAGCCTTTTTTATATTTAAACATGATCCATTCATTATTACCCCAGACTGTTCTGCCTGAATTAAAAAGTAAATAAGAGAGAAAAAAAATGAAATTCAATTCAATTTAGGTGCAAAGCAAACCCACAGGGCTGTTGCACACCCAACAAAATCAGAACAGTTTTATGTTTTTTCTTATTTATATTCATGAAATTATTTTCATTTTCATAAATAAAAAAAAAACTTTTAATGCAAATCAAGAGGATAATTCAGTGTCATTTAAAAATGTGAAGTTAAGATTACCCAAAAATATTCAGAGCTGTAATTGCAAATCACCTTAAATCTCAGTTGAGAACACTTTCACATTGACACCCTTGCACATATTATTTTTAGAGAACATAATGCTGATGGGTGACAAAAATCCCCAGCTGTGCTGTGCTGTGATTTACTTGGAAGCAGCTGAGTTTGGGTGAGTGGACAAGTACTGTATATGTACTTGTACATAAGTACTATATACTTATGCTCAACACATTCATGTCATTCATTCCCCTGCTCTGCATTTCATTTCTGTCCAATAAAAAAAACATGTATCTCCATTTTGTCCATTTTTGTTTGCTTCTGGTGTGAATCTGACAGTTGTTCCTTATATTGTATCAGAATATCATGATGAAATTACTTTAACTACTTTTATGTTACATTCACTTCTAATCAAATTTAGGACTATTTTTTCTTTCTCCTTTAAAGTCTCCATTTTGGAGATGGACATGGACAGTGGACATGATCTTTATCTTCTGAGTTTAGGAAAAATCATCAGTGTGGGGTTTCCTCTGAGGATTGACATCATGATTATATGGTATATAGGAATACAATGATGAATGACTTTACTTGAAAATATTAATATTAAAATTATATATTAATTTGAATTAATTTGAATCCTGGATTCTGGATACATGGTGCACATTGTCTCCCTGTTTTGTGATTATCTGAGCTGTTTCACAGAATTAGCCCTTCTGCCATAAACCATATATATATATATATATATATATATATATATATATATATATATATATATATATATATATATATATATATATATATATATGCACTGTTGATTTGTTTATTTGGCCACTGCCATCCACAGCCAGGAGTTCATGGCAGTGAAACATGTAATTTGCCCTTCCTCAGTGTGATAACATTCAACACCTCTGTCAGTTAGCTAACATAACATAATTAGTGATGCATGTTCAAAAAACTGTGTTGCATGCTGAGAACGGTTTCACATATCTTGAAGGGAGCACATGCTAACTTTCATTTTCCCAGCTTGGTAGCATTTGGCATAGGGGGTGACCTAGCTAGTGGGCAGTCACATGGAAAATTAAACTTAGTAATTACCCTGGAGGTCCTTATGGAACCACTCAACCATGCAGGACAGCCAATTGTCTTGCCAATTGGAAAAAAACTGACTACATTTCTTAATAATAATAATGAGCATGGTAATCCAAACCAATGTACAGCAGCCTAACAGTGCTCATCTGGTCACAACATGTACATTTCAACAAATCAGAAACCCTGGAGCAGAGCCTAGGAACACAAAGGTGTTTAATTGGATACATGACTGAGCAACTGGGCAAAACACCCATCATCCTGTACATGACCAAGAACAGGGACACAGAATGAATTGACTGCTGACTTATGACTTATCTCTCACATAAGTAAATCAGTTTGGAAAAATGAAGCTTTGAAGACTACAAACATCCACATTGTTTATCCATTGTGCAATAAGTCGTTGAAGAGATTTAAAAATCAATGTAATTTTACACAGTAAAGCAAATTGAAAAAGTCGTTTGGCATTTTCAAACCAAGATCCATGTCCTGTGAAGTCAAAATGTCACACAAAACCAATAAAAATTGATCTCAGGATCCTGCAAATCTAAAATTACTCAAACAATGCCCACTCTATTTGACTCCTGTACGTTATGAAAGCTATATAGGGCCTCACTGCAATTGCATATCAAAGGCTATGCCACTTGAGTTTGTAGGTGATGTCATCCTAAAGCAAGTGAACATTCAGGCAAAGTATCACATCAAGCTGCAAAGCTTTCAGAACGTCTACACTGAAAACCTAAGGTCAAGGTTTCTCACAGTTATTCTAACCCTGGACAAATGGGAAATGGATTAGGATTTGTAAAGGCTTATGGTTTAAACATAGGCATAGGGTTAGGAACACCATATGATTTGGAGCCAGTCATAGGGTTAGGAGCTCGTGTAAAAAAAAGAAAAAACAGCTGTATGGTGATATGACTAAGCCATGAGTCTTGAACCTACAGATAATGTTAATATAAATTGAGTGTTTGGAGCTTGTGTTAGAGTTAGGGTTTGGTTAAGGATATGGCTAGGATTAGTTCAGTGTTGAGGTTAGTGTTAGGACTAGATGGGACAATGTGTGTGTTTGTGTGTGTGTGTGTGTGTGTGCAAATATTTTCTTCAGTATTTCATTAAACTGTATAGAATAAAATTAAAGTTCTCAAGGTCTGCACCCCAAGCCCCGAAGCCCCCCAGTTAAATTTTAATAAGTAAAATTTTACACTTCTTGAAAATTTATTATCCATGTATCCAAAGCACATAATTTCTTGGGCATGTTGATCCAGAAAACAAGTTTGGTGGAGGCTTATTATTTGACAATTTTTTATAAGATGTATTTGTTTAAAAATGTGCACATCTGAACATCTGATGTCTGATTTTTAATTACATACATTGTCATGCTTACTAGTCCATTTGAGAATCAATGTTTCAATTGATGTCTTTTGAAAGTAGAAAAAAGATAAACACCAATTCCTTAAACTTTATCACTGAAATCATACATCTCTCTTGACAAGCTATTGTGCTTTTGTGAAAGGCAATTTAAGAAGTAATCAATACATTCTGAGAGTCCAACAGTCCAAGTCTCTGTATTCCTGTGGTTTTTGGACAAGAAATGAAACTGTCATAATTTGGGCAAATCTGAACATAATACAAAAATATTTATAAATGATGTATAAATTCTTTAAAAATTTAATTGAATATATTCCCTTTTTTTTAATAGAGCTAGGGCTAAGGTTAGGGAGGTTTGTAAGCCTGATCATGTTTATTGTCAGGTTATGTGCTCTCAGTTGATTTAAGTTTGTAATGTATCTAATGTATCTAATTCATGTTTGCCCAGGTTGCTCACCGGAGCATGTTAACAACGCTACATAGCCTGAGTTCTCCAATGTCCTACTATGTGCACCCCATCCCATTTTAGCCCTGGAATTAGGGCTAGAGATTCAGAAAACAGCCATGTCATAGACATGCCCAGATCATGCCATAAACACCTTTAAATCACCCCCATGAACCTCCATGAATTCCACTTAACAACCCTACCCCAAAGTTATGCACACTTTCAGTGCACATGGCCCTGTGTTAAGGCCCTGGAGGAACTCTGCCATCCTACATTTAAGCACTCTGGACAAACCCCTCCAGAACACTATTACTTTCAGGTTCCTGGTAGACCAAAATGTTTATCTCAGACTGTGCAAACCTGATCTCAAGAGAGAGAAAAAAATAAAAAAATAAAATAAAATAAAAACACTGGTAGTCCTACAAACCAAGCCTCAAAAGCGATCAATTTTCAAACCACTCTGTGACCAGGAGAAAACCTTTATAAGGCTTCTCATGGCCTAATCCATTCCAACAGCCATGTGCTAACCCTGTGCATGTCAGTGTGGGTAAAAACCTCTTGTTGCAAGGGAATGGTTTAGCTTGTTAAAATTAGGACTGGGTTTAAGGTTACAGCTTGGCATGATGTCCAGTACAGTTCTACTTGTTGACTGCAGTATATAAACATTTAGTCCCTCACACATATTTTCTGTGCATAAGTGTGCACACAATTTCATATGCGATCTCCCAGTATTTGTATCTTTACAACTACTTGTCTACTTACTACTTATATACTCAGTATATACATTTTTTAATTACTGTATATTTTATGTTAATTTATGTCTGTGTCCAGGTATAGCACAATTCATTGGGGAATTTATTCTATCACCATGTGTCTAGAGTAGGTAGAAATGATATTTACCTGTAATTAAATAGCTTGTTTTACCTCGCCCTCCACCACACCCACATATCATTGCTAGTGAAAACACCAGTAATTCTGTTAGAGGTTCAAAAATATATAGCCCCCTAGTACCAAATCCCTTTCCTCTTCCTCTCCCCACACTTCTTCCTCTTCCTACTGTAGTCTCAGTGGTGCAGAGTTAGTTCTCTATGGTTGACTGAAGACTGGAGGCCAGTTCTGAATCCATATGTGTTTTGAAATGATTGCTTTTCTAATCTAATTCAGGTCCCAATAATATTTTGCCTGCATGTCCTCTTTCCCTTGGAAATAAGTCAAGTTATGGAAGACAAATTAGTTTTGAATTTAAAAATCATGTTGCCTTTAAAGTAACTCTGAAAAAGAAACACAGATAATGGCAGAGATTCAGATTCACAGCTTGATATGTCATCAAGACGTGTCAGAAAAGATTGTTGCAAGCAAAATGATTAAAGGTTTGCCTAATTCTATTGGTCACTAAAGCTAGCAAGCAACACTATTAGCTAGACATGGACACAAACCTGATTATGACAATGTAATAAAATAGCCTTTTAATATATCTGGACTTTGGCCGCTTGTTTCAAATGATAAAGATAATGATAATGATAATCTAGAACAGACCAAACTCCTCAAAGACAGAGACTCACACTACCTGCTGTACCAGTGTATATTTATAATAACTATGGTGATGAGAAGGAAGTGGGGATGATATTTACTTACTTTTAATTGTCTTTTGTCAGAACAGATTAAAAACTTGTGGAATCATCTAGAAAGCATAAGAAATATTTTGTCAAATTTAGAACATTAGTCATATAAAGGAGATAAATTGTTCCTTCTTACAATTCACAAGTGTAACTTCTAAATGAAGTGGAAGCTTCTAGCATAAGATATCCTCATCATCTTATATCTTCTCTCATCTAGGGAGAACACATTTCAAATGATAAAATGGTAGAGCCAAATTTCATTTAAATAAATGTACAGAATGTTGAGAAATAATTCTGAAAACTGCATTCATGTGGAACATATTACTGTTACTAAGAATATTAAAACATTCAGGGTTTAGCTGAACATTTTTACTTTGTTTTTTAGTTTGTTTTTAATTGAATGTAATTATAATATTTTTTTGAGTAGCAATTTATTTTTTAGTTTAGGTTTTAAGAGTTACACACTGTGTGTCCTAAAAATATAACGAGTTCAAATCCACCGTGGTTTTACTAAGCAGCAGTGGCACCATGATACTTAATTACACCGTGCCTCCTGTCATAAAATAATACCTGATGCACTGTGTCTTGTGGTTTCATCATGCCGGGTGAATTAAGGTGCTGGCAGAGATTTATGTAGAAATCCACAATAGAGTCAAATCCCATTCATGACCACATGTCTTTGGAGTCCCAACTGAGAAATGGAAGAACTAAGAGAGTTGATTGACTGCACAACCAGCAGCAAAAACAGTTTCTCACATCTTTTCTTGGGAAGGCACATAAAAGGCAGAAAGTCCACGTGGAAAACACAGCTTCCACGAGGCTGCAGCAGGTGGAAAAGGCAAGGACTTGCTGACTTCACTAATTAATCTGGAACTCTGTATGGATTACATGGAGCATGAGTGAATCAACAGTGTTCTGCTGAAACAAATGATCAGCAAATTCTAATTACATGGCTGACTACATACATCAGTACAACACATCACACACAGAGTTGCTGGAGATTTGCCATACACTGCCATAAACCAGTTGTGTTTCTGTCATGTAGAATAAGAATACAAGAGAGGATGGTCAAATCCTAGGTGAGTTGAAAAGAAAGCTATGGTTGGGACCTTTGTACAGAGCAAGAAGTGTGTTGAAATTAAAATCGGGGAAATAACTGTAAAGGTAAGGCTATTGCTCATAGCACTTGTCTGGGGGTTTAGCAAAAACATTAGATTGTAAAGTATTTTGATCTTATTTTGCTTAGAAATGTTGTCGTTGACGGCCCTGAGTGGTTCAGCGGTCTAAGGTGCTGCCACTATGATCTGAGAATTGTAAGTTTGAATCCCAGATAATGCTGCTTGCCATCAGCCGCTGGGGTCCAGAGGAAGAGTGAAATTGGCGTGCTCTCCCTCACTGGCTGGGTAGATGGTGCTCTCTCCCCACATCAAGGTTCAAAGTTCGATTTATTTGTCTCGTACATAGTTATACACAGTACAACATGCAGTGAAATGCTTCTTTACAACTGTCAGATCAATACGGGAGAAGGGAGAAGGTAGGGGGAAGGTAAACAGAATAAACAGAATAAATATGTGCAATCTGAGTAGAAAAAATAAATAATAACTAACTAAATAACTAAACTCTGAGACTAAATAACTCTGAGGAAGGAAAATAAATTAGTGGAGGCTGGTGTGTGAATAGTTTCCAGGTTGTGTAGGAACTCTGAGAGGTATATAAATGTGCAAAGTGCAATGTTTGCTACATAATGTACATAATGTTGTATAAATAGTGTTAGTGAATATGAGAGTCTGTTGGTGATTTATGAGAGTCAATATGTGAGATGTGGGATTTAGGGTTAAAAATGAAGTTGGATCTTGTTCAGAGTCCGAATAGTCTGAGGAAAGAAGCTCAGCCTCATCCTTTCTGTGGTGGATCTCAGTGAGCGGAACCGCTTTCCTGATGGCAGCAAAACGAAAAGCCCATTGTTAGGATGACTGAGGTCCTTCACGATCTTCATGACTTTCAACCAGCATCACTTGTTATAGATAGTCTGCAGATCTGTAAGTGTTGTCCTCATGATGCGCTCAGCAGAGTGGACCACTCTCTGCAGGGTCTGTCTGTCTCGTTTGGTGCTGTTTACGAACCAGGCCATGGAGTTCCTCGTGAGGATGCTCTCAATGGTGCAGGAGTAGAAGTTCCGCAGTACCATGGAGGGCAGTCTGAAGTCCCTATGGCGTCTGAGGAAGTAGAGACGCTGTCGGGTTTTCTTTGCCAGGATGTCGGCATGGCAAGAACATGTCAGGTCTTGTGAGATGTTGACTCCAAGGTATTGGAAGCTTTCTACCCTCTCTATTTCTGCACCGTTGAGTCATACTGGTAGGTAGCTCCTCGCCTGTCTCATGCTGCAGTCCACTATCAGCTCCTTGGTTTTGCTGACATTGAGCAGGAGATTGCTGCCCAGGCACCAGTTTCCTAGTCGTGAAATCTCCTCTAGGTAGGCCTTCTCATCGTTGTCAGAGATCAGGCCCACCACGACCGTGTCGTCAGCAAACTTAACAATGATGTTGGAGCTTGAAGTGGCCACGCAGTCATGGGTGTACAAGGAGTACAGTAGGTGTGATAGAACACAGCCCTGAGGAGCATCAATGCTAAGGGTGACAGTGGGTGAGACATGGTTTCCCACTCGCACTGATTGTGGTCTGTTGGTGAGGAAGCTGGAGATCCAGTCACACAGCGATGGGCGTAGTCCCAGATCTACCAGCTCTACATACTACATACAGTACATCTATATATTACATACATCTACATACTCAATGTGATGCTGGTTGGTGCAGGTGTCAGCCACTGCATCAGGGGATCTGGCACTTTCCTCCAAGCACATTGGCTAATAATGTAATCAAATCACTTTATAAATGTGCGATGCTACTATAAAATAAATTGATATATATTTTTCAGGTCTTTAAAATAGCATCCATGATATTGTCCTTGATGGTAACTCAGAGATAAGTAGACAAAAACATTCTTAAGTTTATGTGTTTTTAATGTGTCTGTCACAATGCCCTCCATATCCTAGGAACACATCCTAGGACTCCATTTCCCAAAACACCTCTTTTGATCACCTGACTCCTGATGCCAGTTATGCTACTTTGTTTAGATCATGTTTCCCAGAGAACTGATTGTAATCACCTGGTTACCAGACTACATAGTCACCTTTTCTTCGTTGCCTCTTTGCCAAGTTTTGCCATCCCAGCGTTCTTGTCTTTGTTATTTGGATATTCCCTTGTACACCCTTTTCCCCCTATTTTGACCTTGTCTCTTGCTTACTCTGTATCTCTGTTTGCCTGGATTTTGGACACTTGTCTGTTTGTATCACCACATCTTTTGCCATGTCCCATTATCTCTGTTTGTTGTTACTGGCTTTGACTCTGACTGTTGTTGACCACAATACTGTGCTTAAGCCCTTTATTAAAATCCCATTTTATAGTACTTTGCACATGTTTATGTTGTGTCATGTCCTCATAGAAAACTTGGCCATAAACATGTAGAGAGTAGAGTATGAAGCAGTTCATAATGTTGTCTCCTCGCAAGGCCAGCTACTCAGCCAGCATCAGCAGCTTTTGTCTGGTGTTTCCCAATCAGTCAAGGAATTAGCAGCTCAACAGCATCTATAAAAACTGTCACGGATCCTCTCCAGCACTAGAGAGCTAGAACATTTGTCAGTGTAAGAACCCCACACAATCCTGAATGGAACAGATTTTTGTTACAATTCTATTCACCCCCTAGTTCAAACAAAGCTAAGATATAATGTCTGGTCTCTTGTCTCACTTGGAAAGTACTTGAGTGGGCTATGGTGGTTTGGAACAATCCACACCAAGATATTTGCACAGTTTGTGAATGAGTTAAGAACCAGTCGAAGGGTGAACTACTGTTTACTCTCAAACAAGGAGATGGCTCTGTTATGACATATGCCTTAAAATTCCATATCTTGTCCACTGGGACTGGGGGGAACAAGCCTGCTTTAAAGAAATGTTTTGTTATTATCTTTTAATCATTTTAATGTCTTAATCCTGATGCATTGGCTGGATTAATTTGTAGAGACAGTGAACTCACCCTAAAATGTATAACCCGTGGGCTTATTACCATGTCTATCCATTTGGATAAGCTGCTCAGTAAATGGGACAAAGCAAGCTGTCTGTTCCATTTGCATTCATACTCCATTCCACAGTTTGCAGCTCAGAATCCACATCCAAGCCCCTTCTTGGTCCCATGCAGTGTGACTCCTACCAGACAAATGTCTTCACTGGTTCTAAGGAGGCCTGTGTTTATACTGGGGAGACTTGGTTTAGTAGTGGATCGCCTATATTTCCAAAAACTCCACCAAATGATCTCTCTCTCTCTCTCTCTCTCTCTCTCTCTCTCTCTACTGTGATTGTCCTTTCTTCATTTAAAATACAGACCTTCTGGTATATAGACAAGAATTAAAAGTGATATTCAAAAAGTTACACTTGCAAGTGACAAAAGCATCTCTGTGTATCAAATGATGGGAATAAGCCAAGGTAATCATTGCCATACCAGGTAACAAAATCCCCATCAGAAAGCTCCACCTAGGTGTAAGAGGTATACACCAATTAAAATACGTGAAACAGTAAAGCCAGCCCCTTAGGTGATTACATCATCTCAGCTCAAATGACCAGTAAAATAAGTTCTTGGAGTCAGTACAGTCAAGTCATCAAAGCAGTCTGGACCGGTCCAGAGTAGCTCCCAGTTCAGTTGAGCCTAGTTTTCAGTAGCTTTCTTTAGATTCTTTTTGGAGACAGTGTCTGCATGATTTTATCACCTGAAGGTTAGATTATTGCAAAGCAATCTTGTCAGGATGCTCAAGCAGGAACCTAAATAGACTTCAGTTAGTTGTTAATTATTTGTTAATTAATAGTTAGTTAATTGCTGCAGCCCTAGCTAAATGAGGAGAACCAGAAGGCAATATAAACATTGGAGGATCCAGAAAGATTGGTGTCCAACCATTCCACCATTACAAATCTGAGTGATCACAAGAAGGAGTCAGACAACAGATACAACATCCCAGTTTACAATAAACCCCTATGTCCATGAACCCCTGGATCTGCAGCCTGTAACTTAGGTGAGACATGAATTTAAAAAAGCTACCCTGAATGAGACTGTGTCTGAGTTGTAAGAAAAGTTCTTCTCCCTGCTGAAGCCTTCTGAATTCTGGGAGCTGATAAGATTTGACTGATAGGGTCTAATTGTGTAGTTTTACTGAGGCTGTTATAATCAGATCTGCCAGAGTCACTTACCACACTTGTAATGTTTACATTCTTTGTAGTCCATTTGTTGTTCTTTGTTCCCCTGCCCCATCTGAGAAGGACCCAGAGTTCCCCAGCCACCACTTAACATTGTCTGCCCACCTTCTGGCTACTAGTTTCCCACTTTACCCTGGACTAATTTACCACCTGCCATCACCAACTATGTAAAAATTTAGCTGCTATGGTTCCTATTATGTCCACCATCAAACTATCAATTACGTCAGCACTTCTGAGTATTACAGCAGATGTGTGGTGGTCCAGTGTCCCCTAACTAACTATGAATAAGTTGTTGACCAGAGGAGGATGTGAGGTCCTTGTGATCTGGTTCCTCCCATGTTTTGTCCTCCAGCTCTGAGGAAATTTCACCATTTGGCTTCCTCACTGGTAGCCATATTGTTATCCTTTGTTAATGTGTTATTATTTTTGATTTCTGTAAAGCTACTCTATGACATCAGTTGTAAAAAGTCCTATAAAAATAAATTTTGATCCATTTCTTTGTTCTCCGATTAGCCCAGCATTCCAGTTCAGAGAATTCAGTCGGTTTAGTCGTTCGTAAAAAGCCTTCAGCGTGTTTGCTTATCTTTGTGTTTTGCGAGTGTCTTTACAAAAATATTTGCATTTGAATAACTGAGTTAATATTTTCAGCTTCCAGGAATACAATTCATATGCCGAAGCTCATCCAGTCAAAGCTACAGCCAACTCATGTGCCGTGAGAAGCCATCCACAAAAGTGCAGCCTTCCCAGGATACAGTGGAGAACTGACCTGTCCTCTGCAACCTTTTCTCTGCCCTGACTCCAAGGCAGCAGAAAGAACTCAGAGAGGTCCCAAGTAAGGTGTGATGTTTAATTCCTTGGGTGTTGCTCAGTCTAAATAGGATAGTTGGATCCATTTCTTGATAATAAGAAAATAACAACAGTAAGATTAAATAAAGTTAACTGAGGCAGATTATTTTTGTATTTTAGGCTGGACAAGCTTGCATTTTCTAAGCACTGGATAAACCAATCACATTTATATATCACTCTTTTAGAAGTGTATTCCATTTTATAGTTTGCCATATATTTTGTGTACTGTATTCTGTGTGCACAAATGCTTATAATCACTATGTTTAATTGGAGATCCATGTGTACAATATGGACAAACTTGGTGCCTTTAAATTGTATACTCATTATATATTTATAATAATTATATACTTGTATATTTAATAATTGACTGTTTGTGTTTATATCTGCATAATATACTAAGCTTGTATTGTTTGCCTAAATTCAGCCTGTCACTAAAGTCACTTAAACATGTAGAATTCATGCTTTGAGTAGTTAGAGTCTATCTATTTGATCAGCCAGTTAGCCCACCTGGTGCACATTGTTTTATTTACATTTCATTACAGTGAGTCTCTAAGCTGATTAATTCCTTGCTCTGTCAGTTGGGTTCATATTATGTGGTTTAATACATGCAGTTTCAAGTGGATTCTTTTCTGCAGGTCTCAGTTTGCTGCCATCAGGTATCTGTTAATGTCAGCCCTTGTTGACTCCAGAGTGGAGGGGAACTTCATTCACCTTGTGCAACACCTGAAGGTTCCCACTCAGCCTCTACTGCACCCTTTTAGTGCCATAGCCTTGGATGGACTCACTGTTGGAGCAGCACCTATCACACTTAGTACTGAACTGCTAACCTTACAAGCCAGTTTTGTACACACAAAGGAAATATCATAACAGACTCTACTATTATCTTAAGGAAATACAACCCTGTAATCTCCTGCGAGACATTTTGTACTGGTCCCTGTACTGTTTAGACAGCTGAAAACCAAAATAGCCTTCATGTCCACATCTGTTGAAAGCCCTGAGGGCGCATACACTGTTAACATCCCTTCTGAGGAGTGATTACACAAATTACTCAATGCTTTTTATTATTAATTAAGGAGTTCATTCTTAACTCCATAGTTAAGAAGAATTAAAAGGAAAGAATTGGTTACTTTATTACTGTTTGACATTTTTTGATGCATATTGTCTTTTGGATTTTACCAATGTTTTATTATTGTTTATTTATTATTATTCTTTAAGCCTTAAAATGGGAAAAGCTTTGAAGCAGTTGAAACAGTTTGCTCTGCCATGTCCAGAAGAATGCTTAAAGTTGGTGGTGTGGGCGTGGCCTGAGATGAGGTTTCCAGGTACATGTCAATCAAGTGGCCAATGGATACTCAAGAGGAACCCATGGCAAAAACTGTCAAAATCCAAATCAAAATGTGTCAAGTAACTGCAAAGAGTAATAAAGTAACCAACATGTTTTTCTGTTTTAAATTTTAGATTTTCTTGACTGCATATTCTATTATTTTATGTAAAAATTGACTGAGAAATCAACTTAACAAGAACTGTCTTTAAATTCTGTGAATATAGGCACAAGCAGCACATTGTACACGTTTTTTCTTTTTTCTTTTTCAGCTTCTGACTGTTTGACCTGGAGAAGATGAGGGAAGTCGTGCACTGCAACAAGACTCATATCTGCTGATCATAGTAAATAATTTCCCCAAGAAGATGATAGAGTGTAACTACTCTGCCATGTGGCTTCTGAAGCTCATGCAAGGATGCTGAGGGGGAGAGAGGATTAAAGGCTCGCCAGAGGGTACGCTGTTGGAACAGGGTCAAAATCATGAAGACAGATTTAAAGAAAAAGGGGTCACTGGGGCTATGATATAAGCTAAGTCAGATTTTCCTCAAGAATCAAGTTAATCTGTAGGTCTACACTTTACCCTTTAGGAAATAATAAATCATTTTCATAACTATATGAGGGGATTTTAAGCTGACCCCACTACATGGATAATATCATTCATGAAGGCAAGAGAAAAACTGTGACTGAATTAGGTGCAAGTTTGACATTTTCAAGAAAATTTGGTTTAAACTTACAACTATTTAACAGTTGTCACAATTACTGATGTACATACTGTCCAAGTGGCACAAAGAAAAGAAAGCTTAGAGAATGAAACTGTCATCACCAAGATTCCCATATTTCCATAGATATTTTTGATGATTTGGTGAAATTGATGGTACACAATGTCATTCATAAATTTTCAGCACATGATACTGTAGCTAACATTCCTAGACATTATAAAATGTTACTTTAAATGGTAGTTAAAGAGCCCCAATCAACTTCCAAGCAAAAATCTGCCACACCCTTCTGAGATACTTCACTCAGTTAAGAGGGTTATGGACCCAGAACTGACCTAGTCAGACCTAAAGCAGTTAATGTTGCATTGACTTCTTAAGGGGGATTTATAGGCTGACACGAGAAATCCCTGCAGCACATTTTCTCAGCTGCAGGACCTGACACAGTTCCTCACCCAGGCTACTGTGCCCCCCAAACATCTTGAGAAGGGCACTCTTTGTCTGCCCTAGGCCTGAAATGCAGCTGCTCACCACAGAGCTATGCAGAAGTGCCTGGAGGATGCCAGTGCTCTCTGGTATGCATGCCTCTCTTTCACATATGGCAGGAAAAATGGTCCATGGTTGATTACATATTACAAGTGTTGGAACTTTCAACGGGTTAAGTGAGAACCTCAAAGATGAGATGATTTTATGAGTTGTAAGAGAGCTGTAGGTGCCAAGCACCAAGGGAAACCTGTGGGCAGTGGCATGCAACCCATGCAGTTAGGACACACCCACCTCTCATGTCAAAATGGGAGGCATGCATAGACATGGGCACTGTACTGTGGCCAGTCTGAGCACTTGTGTTCAGTGTGTCCAGAACTGCAGGGAAATGAGTGGCTCTTTCCTAGGCATGAGGGCCTTTGCCTATATCTGCCTTTGATGGGTGATCTCTTGAGTCGGGGGCATTTCATTCCAGACCCACTCTCTCACACTGCAGATTGGTCTCCTCACTGAGCTGAGTATTTAAGTCCATAAAGATTCATACAGAATCGTCCTATTAGTCAAAACAACCTGACGGTTTTCATTTAAGCATGAGGGAATTCTGGATTCTAGTCTTGTCTTCTAGCTAAGGACATCTAAGTGAACAGCAAAGCATTTTGTAAGTTGTTCTGGATAAATGCCATAAATGTAAATGTAAATGTTTATGCAGACTCTATTCATCTATATACTATTCATCTTCTTTCTTTGAGCATTAGGTCCCTAACCTCTTACAGTTCGTTATGTTCAAATTTACACCCTGTGGTGGTAGGGTGACACCCTGTAGCCATATTGGCCATGCCAATGTTGTGCACGTGAACCCAATGAGCCCCAGGTGAAGCATCAAAGGAGCTCCCCAGCCAAACACTAGAAGAGAGAGCAGGAGGCTGCTGGAGGATGGAGAGTTTGACAAACTGAGCTTGTGTGTAGCAGCCCCTTATCACTAGGTTGGTATGTGTGGCTACCTAGTTGGCAAAGTATAAGTTTGTAATTCATTCAAGTATATGTATGTAATTCACATTGGTGTTGATGGGCATTATGTGGAAGTTTCTTTTGAGTCCCCCCATGTTTTGGTTGTGTCCTTGTGCTGGCATGTTCTTGTGATGGCCTGGTCTTTGTGGTCATACCCCATTATCCAGGTGTGGGTTCACAACCTGTTTCAGGTTGTACCTTTTTTGGTTCCCTTTTATAAGCTGCCAGTGTAACTGCCACTTTAGTGAAGTGGCAACACATTTTCCTTGAAATGTGGCAACCCAGGTTACCATGGTTAATGCAGTGTCAGTTTATATTTTCCTTCCATTTACCAGTTTGTTTATATTAGTTTCCATTTACATGCTCTAAGATCTTTGTGCTTTAGTCTTGGACCCATCACCCATACCCCTGAGTCATAGCTCATTTAGTTCAGAAGTACGCCAAATGGACTGGGTTTGTATCCCAATGAGTCAGAAAACTGGAGACATAGGGCAACATTGACAGAAACCTGTAGATACATCACAGTGTGAAAGTGGAGAGCAGAGTTATATTTGTGTGAGGCGAGTCACAACTTTGTCCCGGACTTGTTTGGAAATCTCTGTGGTCTTCATGATGTTGTTTGGTTAGTAGTGCCTCTTGCTTAATGGTGTTGCATCCTCTGGGGCCTTTCATCATGTGACAATTTGATTGCACACAGGTGGACATTTCACATGTGACTTCTGAAGGTATTTGGTTTCACCAGTGACGGGGACTTTATAGCAAAAACCTTTTCCCTCAGATACAACACTCTGAGAACAGTCAGCAATGACTTACTGTGGCTTGCTCTCCTTCCAGATCACCACTCTTACCTCTGATTTTGGTTATATGGGCTGAAGTGGATATGGTATTTATACTGTTTGTTGTACTTAAACTCAAAATGAAACGCAGAGAAACTGGGTTTCATGAGCTATAAACCAAAATTAAAACCAAAAAGGCTTGAAATAATTCACTTTATGTGTAAGGAATTATAATGAAAAACAAAATTAAAGAACACATCAATGTCTCATTTAAACACATCTAAATGTTCATTAACATCTCTTTTAGACTCTGTAGCAACCCTAGCAATCATCCATCAGTTGTCATAGCTATTGCAGTAATAAGTGAAATATAAAAGCCTGAAGATCCTTGGGAATGTCTGTCATCAATTCATGCGATGGCCTTTTGCATCACCTTTAAGAACAAATTGTAGCACACATGCTGTCTCAGGGACTGTTTTGATGGAGGCATCAGTTCTGCCCGTTCCAGCTCTTGTCAGCCGTGCTCAGCTTATTCAATTTCCCTGCCCTATCCCTGGTGACACCTGCATAATGTGTGTGTACAAAGGGCGAATATGAAGAGACCAGCGGTGACATACACAAAATAACAAGCACAGGCCTTCCTCTCAGATTACTCAGCTCTGAGGAATAGTCTTTTTTGTTCAGAATGCATTTGGGCAGGTCAGATAGGCTGCTACACAGCATGTAGAACCTGGTAACCCCCAAATGAGGGTCAGTTTACTAGCAGGCTCTATCAGAGGTTCTTTCTGTGTGTTTGACATGAAGAAACAGGGGGATTGTGCACTAGAATTCACAAACTGTACAACACAGGTTACAAAAAGGAAATGAGTTGTCAGGGTCAGATAAACAGATGGGCATGATTCATATATCACAGATAGTTTGGCCAGGCTGGGACAGTGTTCTGTAATTAACCTCCCAATCTAGCACAGTCAAGATTGGCAGGCTGTTGGTACTCAGTGTGTAGGAATCTTGAAAGTTTGGTATGTGATTGTTCTTCTATATCTTGTTGTGAGCCGGATTATCCACTTTGTAACTGTCTTTGACACAATGATGCTACTACATAACGTGACTGTTCCCAGCTGCTTTGACACTGCTTATGAAGATAATACTACACATATTAGTGTAGCAGCATGCACGCAAGGTAATATTATCCCTTAGAAGTTGACAGTTATTTGTTGTTTGATTCAAAGTCACTTGTGCAATTATATGTTTAACTGCATAATCATCCAAGTCTGCAGTTGGATGTCAAACTATGTATGAAATAAATAAATTGTTGTCACAAAACGTTTATCCTTTTTATTGATTCCATGTTATGATTATCAGTTATAATTTTTTAATTTATTAATTGACTCTTGATTCATTTAAATAACATCAAACAATGCTTTTGTTAGCCCCAGTGAAACTGAATTCATGTCTTCCTTCTGATGATGTAAATTTAGTTCCGTCGGGTAATACAATATGTATGTCCAAATGTCAAAGGATAACCTTTCAGTGACCAATACATGGTCACCGATGATGGACAGTCCTTTTGAGGGTATTGCATAGATGCTCACTAATCTCAAGGCTGATGTGGCCTCGAGAATGATTCATTTGAGTTTGCAGATCATAAATGCTATTATAGTTTAAACTTGCACCATCAGCATAAAGAGAAGCTAGGAAACTTGCTAATCAGTTACTGTCCTTATACATCCTTATGTTCTTTTCATTTGTTTTGTCTTTATGTTTGTCCATCTGCTCTGTCCATTCATCTATTATCCATCCACTGGTCAAGTGATATAGATTATCTGGGCACATTAAGTGTAGGTAAGGTTGGCAATTACAGAATGACTGTATGCTCCTACTACAATCGTTTTCAAATAAGACCTCGGTGATGGTTATCATATATAAATACCCATTCAATTCTGAAACATTTGCATCAGCAGTGGAAATATTTACTGTCCACCTTTTCTCATCACTGAATGGTAGAAAGATCAAAAACAAAGCAACTAAGTATATGCAAATTACAAGATTAGCCCACTAGAGAAGAACTAAAAAGAATGAAATTAAAGTAGCAGTTTATCACATTAAAATATTGAAATTAGCCAGATGAAGATGATCTCAATGAAGATTCAGCATAATTTTCAATAAGTTTAATAAAAAAATTAAAAATCCATGTTAAAGTGGGCCATAAGTTTGTCCAGTCCATCAATATCAGAATTGATATTTATCCTGTTTCTGTGACAAAAATAAATACAATATTTGTAATTGCAACAAATGTATCCTTTAAGTGATTCATTTTCTGTAGAATATAATCATGATTTCAGCACCTGTATAAAGCCCTACATTAAAAAAGTATTTCAAATCCCTCCATGAATATTAACCCAGAAAGCATCCATTAAACAAGTGTTTTTTTATTTATCACATTTTAATTGTCAGACCACCATGACTTGTATGTGCAATACAGTATTAAATGCAACATGTGCTGCAATCTGTTGTCTGTCAATGCTTTTCTTCAAACCCATTTCACCCTCGTTATTATGCTGATCGGACTGAAAGTAATATAGTCTGCTGTTGTTAATTGTGACCAGTCATGATTTGTCACAATTACCTACCCACTGAAACGTGTGTACAAATGAATGAAAAACAAATAAATTAATACTTATAAATAGTATGATGTCATTCTCCCCTCAGCGCGTGGGAGAATTTCATATTCTACACTAAGGTTAGGGTTAGAGAAATGGTTAGGTTTAGTTTCTATGGTTATTAGATTAGAGTTAGAGTTAGATTAAGGGTGAGGTTTAGGTTTTATGGATAAGTTTAGGATTAGATTAAGGGTTAGGGTAGAATAATGGTTAGGTTTAGGTTTTTAGTCTGAAAACATGTCTATTAAGTGAAACACTTAGTTCACTCTGAGAAATTTGAGATGCTGGTGGTAAGGCTGCCAACCTCTTGCATATGCTGAGAATTTGAATCGATCTTCATCTCTCACACCATAATTGTATTTTCTCTCACAATTCTCTCCAACTAGGATCATTGCTGGATCTTCAAACATCATGTGAACAGGTTGCTGATTGTCTGATAGCAGGTGGTTTGTATAGCTGATTGGTTTCAACAGAGAGAGGTTCTGCCATCCCTAAAATGAAGGCTGCCGTTGTTTCTAATGCTGCATGAGTGACAAGACTCACTTTGCGATTTGGATTTTTCAAAATAGTTAACTGGAACTGAAAGCTGCAAAAAGTTCACTGACAAGTGAAGTCAATTAGCACAGTCAATATAACCTACACACGCACATCACTATATCGCTTAATGTGTGTGTGTGTGTGTGGGGGTAATTCCACAAAGCCAGATTATAAAAGTCATGCTTATCAGAGGTAGCCTTGCTTAATTTAGGCAAACATTTTGCCCAGGCTCATTATGTTCTACTAACAAGATCCAGATGTGTTCAGTTTACATGCATGCACATGAGTGTGAAGTTTAAGAAGTCCATTTTAAAGACTGGATAAGTGTCTCATAGTTCCACTGTGGAGCTCTGAGACTCATCATCCACCCTGACTGTAGCTCAAACACATGGTATAAATGACATGTGCTCTTTGCGGGTGATGGGCTTTAACACAGGTTCTGATCAGTGCATTGCAGACCCCTCATAACTGGGCAGAAACATTTGCATAAAAATAAGCATTAAAATTACATTTATTCTGCTTTAAAAATCCATTAATGGCAGGACCTCTGACAGCTTGGTGGACGCTTTGTAACACTACAAATACACCACTTACTCCCACTCTGACCACTCTCATATGGCAAAGTCCTGACTTCCAGATGACTAAGAAAATAAATAATCGTGACATATGGATATGAAAATGTATAATACACTTCAAACGTATCTTCCAAAACAAAGAATTTGTCTCATTCACTTACCTAATGAATGCACATCATGATCAATCATCTGCTCCAAACTCATGCATAAAGGATACCCATTAAATCCCCAACCTCCAATTTCAGATTTCACAAACACCAACTCTACAACAAAAAAAAAGCTGCCACAATAACTATAACATTAAGGACATGAGAAGATGAAGTTTCAATTAATCATAGCCGACTACTAGAAACAGATGCTACAGATTATATATAGAATTACCAAAATTCTAACCTACATCTGATTCAGTACAAAGTAATCCACAGAGTCCACTACACAAGGCAAATATTATTAAAAATAGGATTTATATCCTCTGACATCTGCCCACAGTGCCCACTATATACCCCTGACAGTTACAAACATGTCATATTGGAATGTAAACCTATCAAACACTTTTGGTCACAAGTTACCAACCAATTAACAATGTTAAAACACTCCCCGTCACTCCACTGTATGAATGACAAAAGTGAGAAAACCCAACATTTCAATGCAACTTTTTTTTGAGTTTTGAAGCCAACTCAAACTTTTACATTTAATAGAAAACCATTTAGTTGTAACAACTTATTATCTTTTCTACAGATATGTATAAAATGTATAAAAACTCTAAATTTAGGTTTTACATATGAAAAACAACAGATGATAGAGCAGTTCAAACAATGTGTTCACTGACTCATATATCATTGAAAAGTGATGAAAAAGATGCTGGAAATAAAAGTCTACTTCTTTTACAAATATCAGTGTATATTATGACAAATTCTTTGTAGCACAATGTTTAATACATTTTACAGTAGACAAACGCACACACACACACACACACACACACACACACATATATATATATTAGCTTTTACAGTGTCTGTTTCCTAGGGTATACCTCTACTGTTAGCCTAACTAAACATCATAATAATGTACTTCTTTTGGCACTAACCATCGCCAAGAAAACCATCCTAATGAAATGGGATATGAAGGAAAACATCAATATAGCACAATGGAAAATCTTTTTATTGATCATTTGTCAATGCCAAAAAAACACCAAAAAAAACCAAAACACACCATTAGGGACCAAAAACTTGGACTAAACATTATTTTACCATAATAATTCCATCAATGTCAACATTAATCATTCAGCCATACCCCATTCTCAGACTCATAACAGCTTCATATTTGTTTTCTCAAAAGAGAAAACATGGATTGATGTTTATTATTATTATTATTATTATTATTATTATTATTATTATTATTATTATTATTATTATTTTGTTGTTTAATTTATTGAGTCATTCTAAATTAAACCCACGTTCATTTACATTTGTCATTTTAATGTTAATATGTTTAAAATCAATCATTGTATCACTAATGCCTTATCCTAAAAGTCCACACAGTACATTTATAATAAATAATAAACTGAGCACACATTGTTCACAGCAGTTTAGTGGGCATTACTGTGGATAAATGTTGTTCCTCAAAATTGTTTCTGGCAAACCTATGACATTACAAATCTTGCAGATCAAGCTTAGCCTAGACTCAGTCTCAGACACATTTATTGCTGAGTGGGATTAAAGTTTACCCTCAATCATCGGCCAGAAATTAAAGATAAATATTCAGACTTTCTCAAAGGCCTGTCTTACTGAGTTTGCTTGCTTTGTGGTTAACCCCTCCAGTGGTCAAAGGTAACATAATATGTAATTTTAGTAAATGAATACAAATACCTACCGGTTCAACTCTGCTTCAGTCCAAATCTCACTTTGACAAATTCCTCAAAGTTGGTAACTCGATCAGTGAGACTTGCAGGAGTCACTGCCTGTCTGTTTGACCTTCCATATCATGTCCAGTCACTTTGAATTGAATTGAACTGTCTCTGTGTTACTTTTTAAGAACTGAACCAAACTCCAATCTGATTGGATGCAGGTGTGAAATCAACATTGATACCCCTGCTTTCTTCACTCCAGACCACCACAACAATAATGACGCTGTCTTCATGACCATGATGCAGTTTTCCTGGTCATCGTCACATCGTTCTTTAAAAAATCAGCACAAAAAAAATATCTCACACTCTGAACATCTCTGACAATGTTCAGTTTGAACCCATTTAATAAAATATTAATGTTACATTGGACTTTGCATAACTGTGTGCCCCAACCTCCTCTAAGACATGAGGAGCAGACGACTCAGTGTAACACCTAACCAGTAAAATAGATGAGCAGTCATGGAATAGTTAGAACGGAGCATGTTTTGTGTTCAGCCATTCTAATTTACACTGACCAATCGTACAATAGATCAGTGTTTGTCAGGCAAAGGGTTACATAACTGATTAGACAGTTTTAAATCATTTTCAGAGTGGTAACAAACTGTTTATTGTACATTATTACAGGTAATAACATTATTCTTATGGTCTTCATGGTCTGTGGTGACAGTGTAGGTTTGGTCAGGGTGTTGCTTGGGTGACAACTGATTGAGAACACCTAGCAGAGGATATAAGTCTTTCCTCCAGACTGTCTCACTCTCTCTCCCTTCTTCTTACAGAGCTCTTATATACAGAATGGTACAGACAGTGCAAATGTAGTGAGAGTCAGTGCAGTGAGTGAGATCAGAGGATTCCAGGAAATGGTTCAAGTACAGTTCAGTTAAGTTCTTGAAGAAGTGATGTCCAGGATGAGAGGGCTCAGCTGTAATTTTGCCAGCATGCTTCTTCGCCCTGCTGGTGTAGATGTCCTGAAGCATGTTCTTCTCTGCTGCCCTGATTATGCACTGGAGTTTGGCTCATGCTTATGAAGTGGAGGAACCAAAGCAGATGGTGATAGATGATGTGATGATGGACCCGATGAATGCTGCATAGAACTGGATCATCAGAGACTTTGGCAGGTTGAATTTCTTCAGCTGTCTCAGGAACAACATTTTTACAGGGCTTTCTTGGCTGTTGAGAATGTGTTCCTCACCCACTTCAGGTCCCTGGATATGGTGGAACCCAAGAACTGACTCCATAGTGGAAACCACAGAGGCATTGGTGAGACCACAGCACCGTTGATGTTCAGGTGGGTTGTGCCCGAAGTCTACCAGGCATTTTTACTGTCCTTTGTGTGTTGAGCAGCAGGTGGTTGCTGCTGCATCAGGATACCATCTGCTCAGCTTTTGTATGTAGGCAGTTTTTATGGAGGCAGACTCATCACCATTGGTTATAAGGCCCACCACATGGGTATCATCTGAAAACTTCAGCATTTTCACAGTGGGTTCCTTGGAGACACAGCTTTGTTGTAGAGACTGAAGAAAAGGGGTGAGAGCACACAACCTTGTGGTACTGCAGTACTCCTTGGGGACTGGGATGATGGTGGAGGTTTTGAAAATATGGGAACAGAGCAGAGTTCCAGTGATCTTTTTAAATTTTTTTTGAAGACTGGTTCTAGGTGGACACTACAGTGTTTTAGAATGGATGTAGAGATGGAGAGAAGCTTTCCTCACCTTCTGTCTGCTGAAGAGCTTATGAACATCCTACCAGGTGGGGGAGGAGTGTGTATGGTGCAGTAGAACTCAGGTAGTTGGAGAGTTGACAGTAATATGGGAGGAGGGGGGGGGTCATTCTCACCTTGTAGTTAGTGATGTATTTGGGGTCTGTCTAAATTAAAGATGGGTCATTAGCAGCTTTTCATCCATTAAAAATATCACTACTTTGCTGCTTTAAACCTGCTCTCAAGTCTGTATTTTGCCTCTTTATAAGACAGTGTGATAGACCTCTTGTAGCGCAGGTGACATGCTGTCTGTCTTTGGGAACTTCTTTGGTGAAATGTCTTAGAATGTTAGTAGCTGTTTCTTGCTCCAACTTATTGCAGTTGAAGTAAAGTAAGCAACATTAACAAGCAAAAACACACACAGGACAGAGGAGCTCATCACCATGTTCAGCTATTTATGGTGCCATCTTGATCATTCATTAATTACAGTTATATAGCACCTTTCTAGGTACCTGGAGACTGGTGCTGACCAGTCAGCACTTTACACAATCATGCTCAGTCAACACACTGGCGAGAAGTGGAAGCCAATCACATACAGCGTACTCCCCACCGGAAATGATCATCCATATGGAGGACTGCATCAAGTTCAATGGGGCGGGTTCTTGCAATCCACATCTGGGCATACAGACATACATTCACTCTCACACACAAACAAACACATTCATTCACAAACACAAGGGCAATTTAGTGTAGCCAATTCACCTGTTCCATGTTGGAATGTGAAACCAGAGCTCCTGGAGGTAAACCACACAGACATGGGGATAATATGGAAACTCCACCCAGATAGGGCCTTGAATCCAAGACCCTAAACAGGAACCTAAACAGACTTCAGTTAGTTCAAAATGCTGCAGCCAGGGTCTTAACTAAAACTCACCACACTCTGGTAATGTTTACATTCTCTGTTCTCTTTTAAATTTCAAACTAATTCATCTCTGTATCTTTTCCGAGTTAACGATGACCCACCAGCCAGAACTGATTACGTCCTAACCTCAAGCTCTTCTGCCCCACCTGAGAAGGACTCCAAGCTCCCCTGATACATGTCTACAATGGCTCTCCACCTTCCACCTACTGGACCTGGACTAGTTTCCCACACTGCCATGGACTAGCTGCTCACCCACCATCACCAACTGTAGAAATCTACTGTTACTATTATGTCCATCAGAGGATTAACATTACTTCAGTACCCGAGTAATAGAACAGAGATGTAGGGGTCCAGTGTCCCCTAACTTTGTATAAGTAGTTTGACCAGAGGAGGATGGGTCCTCCCCTTGTGAGCCTGGTTCCTCCCAAGGTTTCTTCCTCCAGTTGAGGGAGTTTTTCCATGCCTCTGTCGCCATGTGGCTTGCTCACTAGGGGATCTGTCATTTATACTTTGTCTCTGTTTTAACCTTTCTTATTTATTTATTTATTTTATTTCTGTGAAGCTGCGCTGTGACAACTTCAGTTGTGAAGAGCGCTATAAAAATAAATTTTGATTTGATTTGATTTGACCCCAGTGAACGGTGCGAACATGCCAAGCACCAAGCCACCATGTAGCAGAAGTACAGCAGAAGTACATGCTGGGTTGAATATTTATTAAATAAGGTACATAAACACTATAACCATAATGACAAGACTAGTAGACAAATTAACCAGAAGACTGACCAAGACAGACTGGGACTAAGGGGCTTATATACATGGAGAACATTAGACAACACTGTAACATGATAATGATGGGGCAGGATTACAAATAGGAGACAGCTGGGAATGGGTGGAGATGGGACATGTGCTCAGAAGCAGGGAGATAAACAAAACAAAGACCAGACCAGAGGGGCAAGACAGATACGTGACACTGGCTAGTAGTTAAGTCAAATAAAATTTAATACAAACCTTGAACAACATGTCACTTAAGAAAGCTAGTTTTGCTTTTTTAGGCTTATTTTGTTGGATGTTTTCATAGTTTAATGTACTCTTAAATGTGAAAATAAAGGAGGCTTTAAATATATATATATATATATATTTTTTTTTTAATTATTACATTTTATTTATTTAGTCATTTTTTATTTTTGCTAATAAGTACTAACAACATTTTATTTTTTTTTATTAAAATTTATTTTATTTTCTTGGAAATAGATCACTCAGAGTGTTTTGATCTGACAATGCTCAAGGCTCAGAGTTTTTTATCATTGTTAGATTGACAATGAAATTTACAGAAAGTTCAAAGTAGTCCAAACACACTATCAACCTAAATGCATGCTCATTTGCATTTTAAAACCAATTTCTGGGTTGGTGACATCATCAACCC
Organism: Acestrorhynchus altus; assembly: GCA_034509495.1. Taxonomy (NCBI): domain Eukaryota; kingdom Metazoa; phylum Chordata; class Actinopteri; order Characiformes; family Acestrorhynchidae; genus Acestrorhynchus; species Acestrorhynchus altus. The sequence goes on along the minus strand of CM067517.1, from coordinate 24,987,424 downwards.
AACCCCCCTCTCACTGATCTGTTTTGGTTTGCATGTAGGTTGAGCATGTACACGAGAACAGAAACGTACACATACACTGGAAGGCTCTTTCATCAGTGATGAGACCACCATGATTAGATGGGGTAAGTCTTGCTTATTATGAAATGTGTGATGATATGGATTCTAACAGTTAACCTGGTCATGCAAAAGCACCCTCTAATGGGCCTGTAGACAGTCATATTTTGATTATCTGAAATATTCTTACAATAAACTTCATGAATTCTTAACACACAGTTGAGCACACCATCTCGTTTAGAGTGCAATATCTGTCCAAGAAAACTTATTTTTAACATCTAATCAAACACACAGGACCATTAGACATTTTACTTGATGTCAGTAGAGCTGTTCATTTGCTTGCTCACAACATCGTGAAAAAAAAGGTTTTCCATCAGAACAGGACCATAACATTTTACAGCTCTTTGTGTGCAAACGATGCAAGGTTTTCCGGCAGAGCCGTACATGAATACAAGGCTGGACCAGTCCTGTCCTACATTCTCGGGTTGTTATTGGCTACCAACTAACAAAACTAACTAAAACAAACTAACAATCAGCCCCAGATCATGTTTATGTTCACAACTGTGCTACCAAATCAGGTCACAGTTTCACACAACCCCTTAGAAGAGATTGACACCTCTTGAAACTAACAGTACTCACAACAAAAAAACAAAAAACAAAAACAAACAAACAAAAAATAGGTTATTTGCCTCTTTTGGACACTTACAGAGTGAGGGAGTTTGGTTGTAGAGTAGCGCTATTTCTGGATTAAAGAGCACTAGGTTTCATGCATTCTGAAACACGTCTGGACAACATGGGGAGGAAGACGTTTATGTTGGCTGAGGTTCATGAGGTGTGACGATGAACTACATGCTGGGAGTGACAGCCCGTTGCCTTCTAGCTTGGACTCTGCTGAAGAGGATGCATTCATGCATGGAATCAATGTTGTAAGTAGTCTAAACACATGTCAATTGCATGAAAGAATGCATAACACTATATGTTACAATGTATTTTCTCCAGCTACTCACCTGGTTATAGGATTGCTAATGCTGGATTAAAATGATATTTTATCTGAAAGTGTATATTAAATAAGAACTATTGTAAGAACTCATTTTTCCCCTAATCCAATCAAGGCAACTCAAGACAATTTTATTTGGAAAGGTCATGCATGACCGATGCTTGATCCCCAGCAATCGAACACATTATAAAAGATAAAAGAATATATATTTTTTGCTTTCTTTTTCTATATATGATCTCAATTAGAACCTAAATATAGGACATAAAAGCCTATATGAGATTGAATGTCTGGCCCCAAGTGTGTGTACTCCAGTTTAAGCCCTGAATGATTATTGTGCAATATGTGCAAATTGCTTGACAATAAATGTGGAACAGCACAAAGGGGTTAAATATATTGTTATTTTTAGGAGATCCTAGAATATTCAAATTTGTCATCATTTGAAATGATCAAATTCATACAAATATTTACATTCTGTTCATTTTTATGTGTTTTGATCTCTATTTTCTTCTTTTTTTATGGACTTAAAAACATTTTACACCTTAGAAATTTGTTGGAAATTAAAAGCACTCAGAGGTTTTGAGCAGAATATGCAAAAATAATTATTTCTATTTATTAAACTGACAATGATATTAATAATATGATCTTTAAAATACTCTCTCCAAAAAATCTGTGTATCAGTTTTATCCCTTCTCAGGACTCTTATTTTGAAATTTGAACAAAGAAAAATAGCAAACATCCCCTCTCATCTAATTTTCCTCTTTGACCCAATATCTGGATCAGTGATGTCATTAACCCCACCCCCTCTTGCTGATCAGTCAGAGTTTGCATGCAGGTCAAGCATGTACATGTGGACAGAACAGTAAACATGCACAGGACGGCTCATTTGATTTGATGCAGTTTGAAACAAGTGATTCCGCTGTTTTCTGAGCTGAATTATTCAGATACTTCACACAATGATGAGATGGATAGAAGTCCTGAGGTTTGTTATGATATGTGTGTCATGTCTATAGGTTACTCTGATCCTAATATATGTTGGCTAGAAAATGGCATGCAACTGCCTGCAAAGTGTGGGTCTCAGGTTCTAAGACTTGAAATAGTTACTTTTATGTCAGTTTCATAATGTTGACCGTTGGATTGTTTTCATCTGTCAGTGAAGTGTAATAATCAGTTTGCTTTGAATATTTGAAGGCAGTTAAAAAGTGATTTTTTTTTCCAATCACTGGTAGTTCTGCACTTTAAATTTTCTCTAAACTCTAAATATGATGCTGCACATCACCATGGTGCTGCATATCCTGTGCAGAGGCATTTTAGACTAAGTATAGCTGCAACTGATCTAGGCCAGTTGAAGTTTATAGAGTTTAGGGGCTGTCTGATGTCTGTGATGTTCCCGCCTCTGTGCTGAATTTCACAGCCACACGACCTCTCAGAAAAGCAGCAGCTGCTGTCCTCAATTCAGGAAACCCCAGTGGACCACCGCCCTTTTCCTGCAGTCAAATGCTACACCCAGAACGCACACTACAACTAATCCCACCCCCACTTAATCAAGAGTGTTACCAATACCATTTCACCTTTCCACCAACACAGAGTAAAATTTACATAACCGTCTTTTATTATGATTTTTTAAATTTCATTATTGCTTATCTGAAACAGAGGAACCTGAAACACGCAATGAGGCAGTTTCTCACTATATGATAAGGTCAAATTTGTTTTATGCTCAGCTGACAACAGTAGTTCTATTTAACTCTTACATCATATTTAACTCTTAACCTACATCACATGATTCACAAATAATAACAAACTGGAAGATGTATTCTCTAACCATTGTGGTCTCCTCATTGTGTGAGAAATGTAAGTGTAAGTGCTGGAAAGCCATCTTGGAAAACAGCTAAAAATCACTTGGTTCTAATTGAATTAAATCCTAATTTAAACCACAACAGTTCAATTGTGCATTGTCTGGGGAGTTAAGGAATAATCCAACAGTGCTGAGACGGGACAACATGTTTGACAGGCAAAAGACTTTTATGGAAGAGTGGTAAGATGTAAGCTGCTGCAAAAATTAAAAAGCATAATCCAGCACATGTGAAGTTTATCAACATGTGGAAAAATGATCTAATCAAATTTTTTGGCAGAACAGCAAACTCTATGTCTGGCAAAAACAAGTGATTCTCATCAACTGGCTAATACCGTCCCTACAGTGGTGGTGGTAGCATCATGCTCCTCAGTGGCAGGAACAGGGAGAATGACAACAATGGGCTGGAGGAATGCAGCCAAAAGAACACCTTCTCTGGCGCACATAAACAAAAACCTTTCAAGATGATAATGACAAAACAGCAAAATCAACACTGTAATGGATTTAGGGTAAATCTCTGAATTTCCTTCTGCGGCCCAGCCAAACCCCAAGCAATCCAATCTGATGAAGCTTAAAGAAGTTGAGAGAATCTGCCTTTATGAATGGGATACACTGCAAAGAATGTAGAGATACTGGTTGAGGGAAAAGAAGAAATAAATTGAAGAGATGAGAGATTGTAACACAACTTCCATTGTTACACATAGTTTTATTTAAAATAAAACATATATATATATATAAATAATAAATATAAATAATATATATATATATTTTATTTATTTATTTTTTTTAAATTAAAACATATCTCAATGGTGACTTTGCAGGAGAAGCCAAAAATGTTCTTAACTGAATTTAAGTAAATGTAACATAAAATGAACGATCATTTATATTTGTCTATTCATATGGAATTATTTATACAGTGTATCAAGCAGCAACAGGGTTTTAACTATGGAAAAACTAAAAATAAACAAAAATGGAGCTACTTGATTTTCATTGGACAGCTATAATATATATGATCTCTGAATTCCTGCTTGTTTGATAAGCTTATTTGGCCCATATTAGCAGCAGAATCTTCACAGCATGTGTCTCGCTTCTGGTTAATCCTATTTTCCTTGAGCGAACCTATGTTCCCAGTGTGCCTGGCAGACTCTCTGCTGAAATTAATGTACCATTCCTGTCTTTTAAATTCAAATGGCACAACATTTGACTTTTGCTTAAATACATATGTTGATTTTTTTTTTTCATGTTGGCTATTAGAGGACAATCAGTGGTCGGCTAGATGTTGCTTTTGTGTCCAGAAGCTGACTTCTCAAAATCAAATGCAAAAATGTTCAGAGAGAAGTGATGATAAACACTTATATATGTTGTTTGTTTTCTAATGTTATATTCTGCTATAGTCTTACGTGTAAGACTGTAATCTATCTAAACACATTAACACATAAACCTATGATACATTTTCTTTAGCCATTTCACATGTTCTGTGTTTGTGGGAGGTTGAAGGAAGCAGGCGTATCTAGAAGAAACCCACATGGACAGCATAGCAAACTCCTCACAGACAGTGAAATGAGCAAGGATCACCTTGCACCACTGCACCACTATTAAAAACTGTTCTATCTCACTTTTTCCTCAATTTGGTCAACAATGCATTTAGAGTTTGTTTAGTGTTTATTCCCTTCTAAAGAGGAATTATCCTCTTTTTAGCTCTGAATATGAATTCCATCATCACCTCTCCTTTCTTGCTAAGCAGACAGTTAGCATAAGCATAAGCTGTTGTGAATCAAGTTCACCTGATTTGGTAGTGAAAGTGACAACTGATTCAGGACAGCTCCCAAAAATAGAAGCCAACAGCCGATGATACCCTGAATGTTGTTAGGTACTAAGATGAAATCATTAGAGCCACTGTCAGACCTTACACTGGTAAAGTGGGCCCTGGGATCCTCCTGGTGCAGCACAATGTCTGACCTTATGTGATGAAGGCATTGACACCTTTGATTAGCCTTCATGTTTCCCAGACCTGATCTGGGATTTGGAGAAGAGACAGATGACTTATTTGGAACAGCAACCAGACATGGTGTTTCCACAGTATAGGAACTTGCTCTTCAGACTCAGGTTAAAGGGACACTGGGACTTCATAGTATCCAATAAAAGTGACTACACCCCTCACATTTCTGGAAATATTTTTATTATATCTTTTCAGGGGACAACACTATAGAAATAAAACTTGATAGATAGAGTCATCAGAAAATTTCTGATCTGTACTGAGAATACAGTTCCCTGAGACTGTCCAGGACCCAGGTTATCATGGACTTATCCACATGCATCCACAGATCCACAGGAACCAGACAGGGTGTTTTCCACAGTGTAGGAACTTAGTCTTGCTTCAGACTCAGGTTAAAGAGACCCTGAAGAATCCCACTCAGCCGAGTGACACAGACCCTCAGTACTCTTGAGCTGATTCCATCTGGTTTGGCTGCCTTGAACAGTTTAAGCTTCTCCAGTGTTGAGGAATTAAGACTACTGCCAGTGGAGGTAGGGTTGGGGGTGGGTGATGACATGCTGAACCTGTTAAAAAAAATACATTCAGCTTGGTCGCAGTGACCAAACTGTCCCCGACACTGCCAGATTCCTTCTGTAGACATTTTTACTCACCTTCAGCTTCTTTTGGGGCTTCACAGCAAAGGGGTGAATACATATGCATGTTTTTCTGTTGTTATTATTTTTTTCTTAAATTTCCAAATATTTTTTTTATTGATTTTATTGATTTTATTTTTACACTCAATTCACTTCACCTCAGCTTAGAATATGTTGTGCAGATGCATCACATTAAATTCAAATTAAATAAACATATAAATAGAATCAATAAAAACAAAATCGATAAAAAGCCTAGGGTGGTGAATACTTTCTCATGGCACTGTAACTGTTACTTGCCTACAGTCAAACATGGCAGTGGTAGCTTCATGGTCTGGGACTGCATAGTGCTGCCAGTGAAGGAAACATGAATTCCAATATGTACTGTGACAGTCTAAAGCAGAGCATGGTCCCCCCAACATGATAATGACCCCAAACAGCCTAGCTGAGGAAGCTGAAGGGAAAGGTGATGGATTGGTCATGTATGTCTCTAGACCTTAACCAAATTGAGCACATGTGGGGGCATCCTTAATTGGACGGTTTAGGAGTGCAAAATGTCCTATGCACTAGCACTGTGATGTCATCATGAAAGAGTGGAAGGATTCCAGTTGAAACCTGTGCAGCTCTGATGAATTCCATGCTCAAGAGACAATGTTGCCATCTATTCAGTAAATCTACATTGCTATACAAGCTGTACACTGACTTTATATGGATTTATATTACATATGTTGTCACATAAAAATGCACAATACAGAAATGTGATTGGTGTATTCATTTTTTTTTTATACTGTATGTACCGGTGACACACCAAGTCACACCAAATACTGTCCAGGAGCTTTCTCATGCCGGGTCTGGGAGGACATCCCCCAGAACATCATCTACTGTCACATCAGGAGCATGTCCAGACATGGCTGGGATTGCAGGGATATACATATACTGTATGTGGGGGGCCATACTCACTACTAAGTAACATTATGAGTTGGATTGGATGAACCTATGGTTTCAATGCTTTACTTTGAATTTTGACCTGAATTTGACTACAGCCCTCCATGAGTCAGGTTTTATTTCTGTTTACTGTTGTTATGTCATGTTATTCTCAACTGAATACTCAATTTATATCAATAAATATGTTCAACATGAATCTTTCATTTAGCAAATAACTTAAGTGCTCCCTTAATTTAAGCAGCATGTGTAGGGCATTTATAAAGCTCTAGGGTGGTACAACAGTCTAATTGCAAGCTTATTAAGTGTGATAAGACCATATGTTCAAATCCCAGCAAGGGTTCAGCCTCAAATTATAAAAAAAATATGGCAAAGTAAGTTCTAACCTACAGATGGAATAAACAAATTTAGGTCTGAACTATTTATTCAGTTAAAAGTTAAGAGAACTTCAGACTGAACTAAACTGGATTAAATAAACAATAAAAAAAATGGTGAATTGAAGGATATTGGCTATACAGTTGAACAGTGAGCCGAATTGAAATGTGAGGGATATCTCTACCTTTTATTTTACCTTTAATTAGCACTGGGCTTTAGGGGGTGCTTCACTATGTGCAACATTAGAATTGGCAAGCTAATACTACAGTCAGAACAATTACCAGAGCACTTTAGCCTCAGGGCTTCTGAGGTCAAGATCTCACTAAATCCCATCATCTATCAGACATAGTCTTAAAACACATTCAGGGTAGTTCTGCGCCAGTGAGCTTGTGTACATGTTCTACAAGCTGAAGTCACTGGGGTGACCACCATTTTATCACCTTCCTCTCGATTTCACACTGTTCTGAGTCATGAGGATTTTGAGGCTGGGAAAGAAGTCTAGTCTAGTCTATAAGTACAGTGTTGAGCAGAATATGACCGAAACCAGTGGCTTTCCCTCGTGACTGGAAAAGGACATTGTCTAAATGAATGAAATAAAAATACCAGGAGTCCCATTCCTTTTGTTTAAGGGTCATGTCAATCAGATGTGAAGGTACATTTGAAAAATGTAACTTTTAGCATTAGATTCTTCTTTCCTCATTATTAATCCCCTGTATGGTAATTTAACATAATTAGGACTTTATAGCTAGACTAAGTAAAAATAGCAGGTTTTGCTCAAGGCCATGTCGCATGAATAGAGGTGAGTCACATCATCTTTCCATCTTTCTCCCTATTTGTGTATGCCTCACAGCCAGTTATGAGCATTCACACAGGAGACCCTTGCAATCACGCAATGGAGGTGCAATCGGTGTGTAACTTCTGTCCAGCTTCTTCACCCTGACCTTGCTTAACATATGTACAAGCACTGTAGCTTGGCAAGTATTGTAATAAAGTGTAAAACATTGCAAATGAAGGATCGTATTTAGATACAAATGAAGAGCACTGTACCACGCAAGGTCAGCTTGCTCTCATCCAGAACGTATGTTTGATGAAGAGAAAAATGCTCAAGATTTACAATTGATGTCCTTGTACATAAAAAAAAAATCATTCTCACTGTGAAAATGGGCCATTATGGGATCTTAGAGGTTCTTATCACAGTGAGGTATCAGTTATTAGACACACTTACCTTGTGCTTCCTGTAAGTAAATAAAAAGTCCCTGTGAAAGTTCTCGTTTTCATGTGTAAGAACTGCTCGTTGGTTTTAGATGTTGTATCAGAGACTATATTTTCTCAATGAAGGAAAAGGCTGAATAATTAATGTTAGTCTATAGACTACAAACTATTAAATCAGGTCCCCTATACAGTACCAAAAACAAATCTGACGCATCAAGGCATGGAGACAACTAAAGGTGATCAGCAGTATCTGGCATCAAGTTAGCAGGAGACCCTTCAAGTCCTGTCCAGATGGGCTAGCCTTAGTTCCCAATACACATCAATAAGCCATTGGGCATCCTTGATCTTGTTGCCAGTTCACTGCTTGTCCTTCCTTGGCCCACTTTTGCTAGGTACTGATCACTGATTACTACATACTGAAAACCCCACAGTATCTGCCATTTTGTTGATGTTCTGACCCAGTCATCTAACCATCTCAAAGTTCACCAGCCACTGTGTTCCTCAATAACCAATCTAAAGGGAAAACCACAGAACCAGATATTGTACACCACTGTTCACAAGTATTTTTATTGTGCACCATTCTCAGTGGTGAATGGGAAATTGTGTGTTAAGCATGTTTACAAGTAAGCAGGCTCACCAGTGCTGCTGGGATTTGTATATTCTGGGTAAAGTCTAAACTGTCAAACCATCTGCATCCAGATCTTTCAACATGTGGTGCTGTTTGAAACCTACTGCAAAAATGTAATCTATGACTACAGTTCTGCAATCTAATGCTGCCTCAAAGGAGAACTGATCAACTCGCGAGTCTCTGTTTCCTCTGAAGGTTTCTTCTGTTAGGGAGCTTTAATATATTGTTGTTGCCCTTGGCTTGTTCATTACACAACTGAATTCAGATTTCTGTACAGCTGCTTGCTTATATGACTTTTGTTATTTTTGACATTATTTGACTGCTTCATTGGTTTTCAGCTTGGGAATGTGCTTCCAGCTGAATAATTTACTAATTGGTATTGAATCTTTATATTTTGTGAAAGTTCTTCATCAAAAATCTCACATCATGTCCCAAAACAGTTATTTAAAAAAGTGGTTCTTCTATAACATGGTTTATGAAACCAGCCGTCAGTGGAGAGCAGACAGTCGGTTGGTCTCAAGAGAAGATGTTTGAAAACCACTGTTCTTTGGCATTGCTGTTCAATATATTAAATTTTTTAAATGTTAACTGTTACGTTTATGACAATTGGAGATAATTCAGTATAAAAGTGCAGAAATCTTCATTAAGTAAATGAAGCAAATTAATTTACTCATTGTTTATAAAAAGGTTCTAACCAGACTGTTTTTTGCTCTTTCAGCTATTGACTTCATTCTTTTTGTTTTATTTGTCCCTTTACATAGCATCATTCAGGGAAGCCAAACACATCTGTAAGTGTCTTGTACTGAGGAAGCAAAGCGGATATGAATGCTTGCTTTGTGACAACACATGGCAGGCTCAGAGGCAGAGTCAGGCTCAGAGTGTGTCTTTATGATTGATGAGTGATGATTGCTCACTTCCTCTCTTCTCCTCACCTCACTGTCTCTTCAGACTAAAGAGCAGGAAATGCAGCATAGACGATATCCATTACACTGTTAGGCCTTTCTGTCAAATAGAACACTATCAACACTTGAGGTTGAAAGGGGGCAAGATGCGCAATCAGTCTGTCATGAAGAAGCTCACGCTCACAATGATACATATTTTCTTAGGCTTGCAATGGGACGGGATGTTGAGCGCTTGCATAATTTTGTATGTTGTCCTGTCATATGTCAAATTTCAGAACTTTTTTTCTTTTATTTGTTTACATTGTTATTTGACAAAAGTCTTCTGATATTTACTTAAACAGGAAGATGACAATATTGCCTAGGGCCCGCCCCTTTTCCAATCTAAAGTTTATTTATAGTTGTTGTGGCCGTTCACGATGCGATCAGCAACCTTTCAATTATAACCTGTCTTTAAACAATACTACGTACAAGCTCCTACAGTAAACCACTAAAGTTGCTGTGGCCATTTATGATCCAATCAGCAACATTCCTGTTATAATCAGTTTTTGACCAAAACTAGAAGCAAGCCCCTACACCAGCATTCCCCATATTCATTTAACATACAATCCAATCTCTACTTTACAAGTTGTTCACAAGTGTCTTCACATTCCATCATTAGTGTTTCAATGAATTCAGCCCACAGCACCTCCAGGAGGCTCAACAGTAAAATCTAGCATCACTGACTAACTTCCCTCCAAGCTCACTTCATGAGATTTCACAGGATGTTTCACACAATCTCATTATATCAACAGCCTATAACTCTCACTGTGCCATGCTTTCAATCACACACTGCCCTACCCCACCCAACCTCAGGAAGACACACCGACATACTAGATGGGACAGGAAACTGGATTTGGGGAACAGGAGACTGACCGTGGGGCACCTGTGGAAAATGAGACATGATGTGAAACACAGGACTGGATGGGTGATGTGACAGGACTGGGTACAGAGACTGGGACAAACACAGTAACTGGGAAGGGACAACCAAACCAAACATGGGAACAGGGATAGGAACAGACACAGACACTAGAACAGGAACAGATATGGGTAGAGAGATTGGACAGATATGAGAGACATGGGCTGAGACGTGGGCTTGTGCCCAGAACTGTCTAATGTCCCAAAAGATCTTAGAGCCAGTCAAGTTCTGAAGGTCGATGTTGTTTGGCACCGTCCTAGAGTCAACCTCCTGAAAGATGCGGCACCACCCCTTAGAAACCAGTGGCTGTGGGCTCCGCCCCTTGGAAACTGTCAGTTGGAAGCTCCACCCCTTGGACACTGGCTCCACACCCAGGACACAGTAGGCTCCACCTCTCGGAGACTTGCTCTTGGAAGCTCCACCCTCCAGGGCATGACATCAGCAGCAAGCTCTGACCCCTTTGCCATAGTGGAAGCAGCACCTGACGCTAAGGCAGCAGCCTCTGCTGTGGAATACAGTGCATCCAGTGCTGCTATCCTGGGAGGAGCCACAGAGCATCTTGGGTGGTTGATGCTGCTGAGGTTGCTGTGGCTGCTGTGGTATGAGCTGAGCTGGGCTGAGTAGTCCTGTGCACGTAGCTCAGGAACTGTCACACATCAGACATGTCTTTCAGCCCAGACCCCCATCAACAGTCCACCAGCAGGCCTCACCTCTCGCCTTGCTTGGCACAAGGCTCGAAGTGCCAACCCTTAGGGACCCCCCCATAATTCTCCCCATCATTAAAGGGGTAGTCCTCCAATGAGGGGGAGACCCAAGCAGGCGTAGCTTGGGTGGTTGATGCTGCTGAGGTTGCTGTGGCTGCTGTGGTATGGGGACTTGGCTGATTAGTCCTGTGCACATAGCTCATACAACTGATACAGCTGATACAACCAGATAACCAGTAGACTCATGAATAACTGACACAAGGGATGGGTACTATTGTGCAACCTCTCCCCACCTACAACCTACTTCAAAACCTCAACAAATACCTCCATCGCCACTGTAAATGCTAACTGTGAAATTGTGCATCCTGCCATTATACATTTCTAGCTGTTGCCAAGATGTGGCATGCTCCCTTATATTAAAGCAGAACTGAAAATCCTCAAAATAAGTTTTAACCAACGTTGTTACCCTGAACAAACTATAATGGTTTCCATAATAAAGCATGTGAGACAGAATCAAAGGTTTTTTACCATTTTTCAACTGGATCCACAAGAAATCTGGTACACTTTTATACACTTCATAGGGCACTTCATTGGGCCCTGGCGTTGAGCCTGCTTTTGTACACTGCACCACATTCTGTACTTCACTCCCCCTAGGGGGATTTACATCCATTTGGCACTCTGTGTCACCGACTGGTGGAATATCTGCTGGCAGCTTCAGCCCAGTCTGACAATGCTTCTCTAAATATTTGTTTTCCACCTTAAATGGACTTCTCTTTACTAAACAGGGTCTCTGAAGAATGCTGCCCTGGCACACTAATTTTTCTTCATCCTTCACAGCCTCTGCTCTCCCTAACCTCACTAACTCTTTATCACATCCTACAGTTTCTTAATACCCTTTCTTGCCTCCCCAATCCCTCCCTTCCACTACTTTCTCAGTATCCTCAGTTCCTTATTAAGTTTCTCTATATCTAACTGTCACCTTGTTGTTACTACCTCTTGACACTTTATTTCTTTTGTAAAACCAAATCTTGTTATTCCATAATCATAGATAACGTAACCCAGCCTATTCAATTTACTCTTCACTGTTCCCTTCAAATCATCATTGGCACTCTTCCTTGCTACCTCTTGTCTGACCATCTAACCTTCACTCTTGTGTTCCAGTTCTTCAATTTGCCTCCACATTACCAGATGTATTGATATCCTGCAAACTGTGGTATGTAACCTGCCACTGGACTTCAGTCGACTGACTAGAACCATTCTGTAAGAAAGCACCGTTCCATGCAAAGCCTCTGCACTCCTTCATCCAAGCACTTCTTCTTTTGTTGAATCCTCAGTCTTCTCACTGACATCACCATACTCCATCCACACACACAACTCTGTAACGTATTTCCCCCTGTTCACCCCCTTCCCTCGATGCATAACCCACTTCTCATAATCAAGTCCATTCCAGAGTTTGCAACAATGTTATCCACCACTGAGTCATTTTCCACTCCTCTCACAGATTCCTGAGGTGTTGCATTTATGTTTCTTATCATTTCTGTATTTGGTTTCATGAGTTGCTCACCCAAGGCAGCCCTATTAGGGTCTATTCCCCTTGTCAGCTGTCCAAGCTGCCACAGGGTCTTCCCTGTTTTGTCAGTTGTCAGTTATTCAGAACAGTCACTAGTTTAACTAGTAACTAGGTATCAACTGCAACTAATACAGGAAGGTGACAAAATCCTGCACCTAACAAGTGAGGTTATGCACAGGGTCCGAATTTTCCAGTATAAAATGTATCTCAAATTGCTGTGGCCGTTTATGATCCAATCAGCTACATTGTCATTACCAATACTTGACCTAATATCTACCCCTACACCAAATCACTAAAGTTGCTGTGGTCATTCACGATTTGCTCAGCAACATTCTTGTGATAACATGTTTTTTTGTTGTTTTTTTTTCATTGTAGTAAGAATAAAGGCAATGTTTTACTTTCTATTGTTAAACAATGTGATAGGTCAATTTTCACACACCACAAATCAAAGAAAGAAAGGGTCTGTAGGGTGAAGTTTATTACACTAAGAAAGTTTTGGAAATTGTATGTACTCACTCCGAAGACCATCCCATAATTTCCCATAATCATAATGCTGCAACATAATTATTTAAGTTTAATTCAATATAATTTTAAGTTTTTAGAGAAAGCATTTTCCTGTATCTCCTCTGTATCTGGTTATCATGTCAACCACTAAGAGATGTTAAGTATATGCTTTAATAAAGAGTTGTTTAAGAGCTGAGTAAATGACTTAAAGATCAAGCCAGGTTTTTGGAGGGGTAACAATTTCATATTCTTTAGAAACCTGGACCAATTTTGCAAGATGTTTTAGTAGGTTGATGTACATTTATTTGCCAAAAAAATATATTTTTAGGAGACAGTCACACATGGCATTAATTGTCATTTTCAGGAGATTCTTGGCAATTCAAATTTCTCCTCATTTGAGATGCAAAAATTAAGAATTTAAATGTTTGCATGATTTTGACCAAATTTGGAAAAATGTTTTTTTATTTTTCTTCATTTTAGGAGTCCTTATTGCCCAATGGCTCCATGACACAATAATACATGCACACAGACCATTAGGATGACTGCCCTTAACATCCAGTCAACACTGCCAAACACTGCAATAGGGTTGTGCCAGACTGTCATGGACTCCCTCAGAATGGCAGCATGTCATCTTCAGTGACAAGTCCCACTTTAGTATTGGTGGAGATGACCAGCGAATCTGTGTGCATTTCCACTTGAGTTACTTATCAACTGTTGCATCCTATTTTCCATTGCAACAATCTGTCTACTTTTACACACAAGTCCAAAACCAAAGCAATGCTTGTCAACTTTTATCAATGTGTGTGCCCTGCAAGTGTGGTCTGATATACAGTTAAAGACGTTCCCCAGCTCAGTCCCAGCCACAGTAGGCCAGAAGAAAGGACATTTTCCCATCTGTGTTCAAAGTTAAATAAATGTATTTGAAAGTCAGTACAGCATTTGCAATGTGTTTATTTATGCAAAGTCCCAGCAGCCTAAAAGAACATTGTGGACAAAGAGCACCCCTTGGCGAAAGCCCAAACAAGCCTGGCAGCTCTGTTCCTGTCTGAACTCAAGCCAAGGCTATCAACCCAACATTCCATTCAGAGAAGGCCTTACTGTCATGGCACGACAAACAAATCTATTGAGCATAGCAGCTATTGCCACATGAAAGCAGGCAGTGACAAAATCATTTCCACAAACTTAAACACTGCAGAATTCACACTGCTAAGCCACGTTCCAGCTGTACAGTGAGGCAATTAGCCAGCCATTTTTTTTCCTTTCTGTCTCAGAATGGGCATTAGGCCCCTTGACTGTCAGCACTTGATCTATGTCCCTCATTGTCTCCCTTTGACTATATGGGAAGCCAACACAAATTGAATATTATGATAAACTGCAGTGCATTGTTGCTGCCAGAGCATGCCTCCCACCTGTATAATCCTGTGAATAATGCTCTTTGTGATGAGCAGCTAGCTTC